>PVIU01008562.1:0-82362 GCA_004026605.1 Ondatra zibethicus
GGATTTAAAAAGGTCTTCTTAAGAACTAAGAAACAAGCAAATGTCACTGTTCTGATATCTGAGAAAACACACTTCAACACAAATTAATCAGAAGTCATAATTAGGGACACTTGACATTTATTTAAAGGAAACCCAACAAAATATTGTACCCTAAAGCATAGTAGCACCCACCTACATAAATAAATAAAAACTATTGAATTTAAAGTCAATAATTAACCCCAATACAGTGATAGGAAGTGATTTCAGACAATCACACTCACCAATAGACAATAATCTTAGAAAATAAAAAAACTAAATAGAGAAACTTAGATCTTAAATATAAGATGGCATAATCAAATGTAATTAGCATATATTTACAGAATATACATATCCACTAAATATATTTTTCTTTTTAGCCCATGGAACTTTCCCCAAAGCAGACCTCATTTCAGGACACAAAGCAAGTGTCATCAAACGCAGAAATGCAGAAATAATATTTTGCATTCTATCAGACCATGTATTAAAGCAGGATATCACCAACAAGAGGAAAAAGATAGTACACAGATTCATGAAGGGTAAACAACACACCCCTGAATCAAAGATGTAAGAATAAAAAAAAACCCCACAATATATCATTATCTATGCAATAAATTGGAGGGAATCCTAAGAAAATATTCATATCACTGTGTGCCTACATAATGTGAAATCTCTACAATTAATAACTTAACCTTTACCTTCTCTTATTACAAATTCTCATAGCTTTCACTGAAAAATGCACAGCTGATTTCCTTGTTGATGATTCAGGAAAAATAATAAGCACACAAATCCATGAATAGTAGTCATAATATAGGCTCAGCAGCTTTCAAATGCCATTACATGGCAGTGAAATTTCTCTCAACGCTATTGACACATATTTAATATGTTTAACGCTGTGTTGTATACTAGAGTGATAGACTACTGATGTACTGGCATGGCTTTATAACTTCATTAAAGGTATTTTTTGTACATTTGAAGAACTGATAAAATGAAAAAAAGATGAAATTGATTCGTAATAAGAAATTACACCAATTATACATTGTTATGTACATCTTTCTGCTGATGGTTCAGATGTATTTCAAGTAAGGATCTGAAGGATGATGCAGGGTAAATAGTGAATCCCTGAACTAAACAAAATCATAGCCAGATTGTTACAGTCCATAACTTTATGGAGACAGTGAAACTATTGGAAGCCAAGAAGCAAATCAAGGCATATAAGCACTAAAGTCAAGAGTCTAGAGGTGTGTGAAAGTCTGGTGGTGTTCATTTTCTGTGAAATGTGAACATTAAAATATGTATAGTTTTTCTCATTTATACTTCACCTCATTTATTGAAAGCAATTTCTTTCTCACATAATATATCCTGATTATACTTTCCCCTGTCTCTACAGCTTCCAGTTCCTCTGTACCTCCTATCTGAACTCACTTCCTTTCTCTCTCTTTTTATAAAAGAACATGCTTCTAAGAGATAAGAAAACATATAAAATAAACAATAAGAAGTTAAAAAGAAAAATTAATACATAGAATTTGGACAAGCCAAACTAACAGTGATTCTTACAGCTAGGCTAAATTATAGTTTTAGTATATTGTGCTGACAAAGCTTAAAGTCTATTAGTATATCTATAGGACATAATCTTCCTACAATCACTTAATTTTAAGCATGCTTAGCTTTGAAAAAATTATCTAAGCCATGTGTAGAACCAACCTTAACTTTATGATGATGCACAATTAATAAAAACTTGGAGAAAGAAATTATGGTTCAATCTTAAGGTCAGAAAAACAAAGCAGCCAGCCACTGGCTCTTACCTCTGTCTGACTCTGAAATGGCAATCCTGACTTCAGAAATCTCAGAATTAGAGTGAGACTGAGAACTGCTTTCTCTCATTTTACAATTCTGTAGTTCTAGGATTAGTGGCATATATCAATATCACCAGGATTCTATGGCAAGCTAGTGCGGCTTCTGGGAATAAAGGTATGTATCATTGATACCTTGTCTGTAAGACAGACCAATGTGGCTATTTTATTTTTCTGATCCTCAAACAAACTTTATTTATTAAAATACAGATGAAATGCCACCACAACATGACTTATGTCAAATGCTATATAACACTGTATCTGGTAAAATAATTTTTTTCATATGATCATAAGTGCCACGACATCACAGCGGTGTAGCCTGTGTGACAACGATGCCTCTGGCTCGGGAACATAGGCTGGGGGGTTTGTGCCATTCACTGTTAGGCCTCCAGCGGTTCTTTAGCAATCAGCTCAGGTCATGAACCTGAATTCAAGATTATATACTCACCGCTATCATAAATGGCTAGCTGCCTCTGCTATTCTCTCCTGTTTCCTGATAATGTTCTTTGCTATACTGGCCAAAACGTATAATTTTACCAGAGAACCCCTTGATGTTCCTGGGATTGATAATTATGATAATGATACTAAAACAATGCTCGAGATGCCTCCAGTGTTTCAAGCCCTTGTGCAAATTCTGGGGGGACATTATGGATGAGTTACAGCAGCAGGAACTTTTCCTAAATAGGACTGATGATTTGGGGGAAAACATAAGTTAAGATCCAGATGTTGTTAGGAAACCCCCATTCTGGGTATAAAGAAACCAGGGTGGGAACCACCCAGAAGTACAACTGAGTCACCAGATGACCCCATTCCATACACAGAAAGTTATGAGGATGATAGTTATAAGTATGTGATATACAAGGGACAAAAGCGGAATTATTTAGCTCTACTAATTTTGGATAGGCTTACTAGATTCCACCCCCCATGGTGTTTGCTACATGAGAAAGTACAAAGAAGTATATTGCAGCAGGTGCAGAGAATTAGGCATATTTGGTCACTAGATGAAATAAAGAAAGGATGAGAAAAAAGGAAGGGCCATGATAGCAAATAATGAGACAGAAACTTTCTACTCCTAGATAAAATGAAACTACTAGTCTGAAGTTTATGTTCCCAAGGACAAGAGTTCCCCTTCTAAGGACGTGTTATGTCTAACACCTGCTCATCACTGACATGACTAAAAGAAGCTTTCATACTATGCCAAGTAATAATACGTGACCTTCTGGTTGTTCTTTATACTATATAATGACAACATGAATTCAGTAAAGTTGCAGCAGATTCAAACCACTCTCTTGTGTGCTGTGTCTGTCTGTCATTCACCTAACTTGTGCCTTCCTGGTACCAAGACCCTGCTTTTCCCACGGTCTGAGGGGCTCCGCTGAGCCGGTCCGTGGCAATAAGTTTATTTAGTCTTTTATAAAAGGCTCTTATGTAATTAATAATCATTGATTTTTCAGTTAAGTGGTGCTATTATTTTTGTTTCTGCTAATTTAACAATTAGATTAATTGAGATTTCAAAATACAGGTTTGCTTACCTTGATGTATTTCTGAGAAATGTTAGAAATAACATTAATAGTTTGTAAACAGACACTCAGCAGTAACCAATAGAGCAGTGAAAAGCATTAAAATTGATGGAAAAGCATAAATTTCTTTGATTATGATGTGCACTGACTAAATTCTTGAATAGTAGCTGTAGACAGTGTATCAGACAGCAAACATGGCTCTATTCAATAAAAAAGTTTACAAAAACATTGAAAAGCTTATTATTAATGAAGCTACTAATTCAAGAAATACAAGTTAGAATTGTTTCTATTGATAAACTTGATGTTCACATAGAAGTTTTTAAAATACTATATATAATATTAAGATTGGATTGTCATATATAATAAGGGTGGAACATTTATTTACAGGCATGAGGATTTGAGAAAGGAAAATGACATACAGGAAAAAGAAAGAAGAAAAATATACAAAAGAAAGAAAAAAGAAAGAAGAAAAGGAAAAAAGAAAGAAAGAGGAATGGGGAGAGTATAAGAAAAGGATCATTAACTAGAGAAGTTAGTACTATCTAACTGTCACAACAATTTAAAAGATTTATGTGTCATTACCTAAGGGATCATCAGACTAGTAACCTAAAGGAATTAACTTCAGTCTAGTCTGTATTACTACAACTAGTTTGCCCCAGAGATCAATTCTAATGCATGTACTTTAGATAAAAATGAGCATAATTTTAAATAATGGCCAGTAGAACACCTAAATCTACAAATAAAATGGATTTTGAATACAAAGGAACTTCGTGAAACAAGGCCATGCAACTTGATTAAAATTAAATAGGTATGTTGTCATTAAGTTTTATGAATGAAACATTACATGGAATCTATACCTAACATACAAAAGTAGAATGCTCCATACATTGGGGATTCCTTAGGTTTACATGATATTTCAAGGTATATTGCTCATATTTTATGTTTTAAAATTGAGTTTTGTAATTCCCATAGTCAGGGAATTAGTTTATGTTTCACTAATCCATTTTCAAATGTTAAATATCTTTAAAGGAATTGATAATCTTATAATTATAATACAAAGTTATTTTCAACTTAAGTTCTCATTTTTTTTCACTACATTCTAACCAGTTTCTCCTTTCTCCATTACTCATAGATCTACCACCAATGCACAAACAGCTCCCCCAAATCCACTCCCTCTCTGCTTCTTCAAAAGAGCAGGTCTCCAAAAGATGGCAGACAAACCAAAACAAGATACAACAAGACAAGACAAAAGCAATCATATTGAGGCTGGACAAACTAACCGAATAGAAGGAAAGTAAACTCAAAGGCATCCTAAGATTACAAGATATGAGATATATCCACTCCCACTCTTAGGAGTATCACAAGAACAGGAAACTAACAGCCATAACATAGGCACTGAGGACCTAATGCAGACCTGTGTAGGCACAGGATTTGCCACATCAGACTTTTTGAGGCCATGTGAGCTCTGCTTAGTTGATTCAGTGGGCCATGTTCTTCTGGTGTCCTCCATCTTCTCTGACTGTTACAATCTTCCTTACCTTCCTTTGTGGCATTCCCTGATCTGTCTCTGAGGGGAGGGACCTGATGGAGACATCTAATTTAGAATTTCACCAATATTAACTGGCTGTGGAATTCTGTACCTGCTCCAATCTGGTGCCAGATGAAGCCTTTGTGATGATGAGTATAACAGAATATAATCAGGAATCATTTTATTGACTTTGATTTTGATTATTTTTTGTCATTGTTAGTCCTACTTCACTCTAACATAGATGTCTGGCTATTTGGTCTCCAGTTTTTGGCCATCTAGTGAGTTTAATGCATCAACTCGCTCTCCTGGAGGTTGGCCTCAAGTTAACGCAGACATTGGTTGGCCACTGCCATGTGTCCTGTGCCACCATTGTACCGGCACATCCTGAAAACAGTATAGATTGTATGTGAAGGCTTTTGGTTGCTTTGGTGTCCAAGCTCTCATTTTCATATTAATACTTATTTCAAAGTGGGAATTCATCTTTTGAAAGCCTTTTTCAACTAAATGGGGTTAGTAAAACTGGTTTTAATACTAAGAAATAGTATCAATATTAAAGAAACACATTCATGTTGTAAAAAATAATGGTGAAAGTTCCTGCTATTCTTGCAGAAGACTGAGTTTGTTTCACAGCACCAAAGTGGGTGGCTCACAACTGCCTGTGAATTCAGTTCCAAAGGATTTGAGACCCTATTCTGATTTCTGGACATGTGTGCACTCATGCGACAACACACATACACTCACAGTGAGAAAGAAATAGAAACAGAGAGACAGAGAGAAAGAATCCTGAAATAAATCAATTGAAAAACACTAAGGAATAATTTTAATACCAAAAGAAGTCAAGCCATAATTACTAGGCATTTTGTATAGCCTTTAAAAAATGTAAATTCCTTATCTGGTTGTATATTTCAGTAGATAAAGAGCTTGCTGTGCAAACATGGGGAACACAGTCCAAATCTCAATCAGTCTTGTAAAAACTGCTCATAATGGTGCTTGATTCTAATACTGGTGCATGGGGAGGCAGAAGGGCACAGTAAGATACTCAGGAATGACTTGTAAGTTTGTCTATTTAAAATAGCAAGGATTACATTCTGCAATAGAAGCAATCTTGGAAAAAAATCTAGAAATCCATAAAGAAAGATTTTTTCTACACAAAGCATGGAAGAGCACAACCACACATATATACACGTGTGCGCTCACACACACACAAACATGTGTATTCATACATGCACACATATGCACATGTGCATGAGCATGCTCACACACACACACACACGCTCATGTACATATTGGTACGAAGAAGTAAAATTTACCTTTCCAATATTCTTTTAGACTCATTCATCACTAGTTAGTTATTACTTTGGATTTGAATAGTACTTTGTATAAAATATATTATCTTAATCTTAACTTTTTTCTTTAATTTAAAATATTATTGGTGAGTCATAATAAGTAGATTATGATTAAAATGTAATGTCTTTATTTAGTCTATGTATTATATTGACTCCTTTCAAATGAATAATTTTAGGAAGTTTATATGCTTTTAAAGGAGTAATAGAATATACCTATAAGTTTGATGTCATATAATCCAAGTGATAAATATAAGGGACTGTTAATTACTAGGTGGTGTAACATACTTCATATAGTCTTTAAACTGCATAGATACAAAGGTCACAGTACCACCTGTGAAAATAACCTCAGAAAAGTCATTAATGGAATTTACTATGCAGGGATTCTCATTAAATTGCCTGCACACCCACTATTTATTGCTGACACAAAGGACTGCAGTAGAATAGGGGACTATGTGAACAATGTTAATTTTAATGTTTTTAAACTCCTTCACTTGGATGATTAGATGAATATAAGTATTTTATTGATTTTTATTGAGCTCTACATTTTTCTCTGCTCCCCTCCCTGATTCTACCCTCCCCCCCTTCAACCCTTCTGCAAGCTCAACCCTTCTGCAAGGTCCCCATGCTCCCAATTTACTCAGGAGATCTTGTCTTTTTCTACTTCCCATGTAGATTAGATCTATGTAAGTCTCCCTTAGTGTCCTCATTGTTTTCTAAGTTCCCTGGGATTTGTGGATTGTAAGCTGGTTTTCTTTGCTTTATGTTTTAAAACCACCTTTGAGTGAGCACAGGTGATAATTGTCTTTCTGTGTCTGGGTGACCTCACTCAAAATAATGTTTTCTAGCTCCATCCAGTTTTCCTGCAAAATTCAAGGTGTCCTTATTTTTCTCTGCTGTGTAGTACTTCATTGTGTAAATATACCACATTTTCCTTATCCATTCTTTGGTCAAGGGGCATTTAGGTTGTTTCCAGGTTCTGGCTATGACAAACAATGCTGCTATGAACATAGTTGAGCACATGTCCTTGTGGCACAATTGAGCATTCCAATATTAGTTTTATAGCTTCTAAGAAGAATATCAAATTGCCAACATGTTAATTTCTATTGTCATTGATAAAATATATTCTACTTAGTTCTAGTGGTTAAAAAGCCATCTTGTTGAATATTAAATGACATATGAAGCATTGGTAAGACTAAATAAACTAAATATATATTCCTCTTTCAGGGGTACATCCAATGGTTCTACTCAGGACACAGCCCCAAGGAAGCTTCAGTTCTAGAGTCAATTACCATGTTCATGATATCACAGTTACTGTGAAACACTCATAATCAGGAAGCCATTCAAGGCATTAGACATAGCCACAATATCACCTTCCAGGAACAGATGGTTCTCTTTGTCCTTTACCTCACTTCTACCGTGCAAATCTTTTAGTGGTAATATACACAAACTGAAAAACCATTTTATATGGGAGTTGTGGATGTCACTCTTCTGTGAAGCAATGGTTTTTGCTTTGGGAATAGAATGTCAAAGTGCCTTATACACATATTTTTATTAATTTATAATATTGTTTCAGTTTATTTTCTTGTTAAGTGATAAAATATTCTCACAAAAGTAGCTTAACAAAGCAAGGGAATATCCTGATATTTAATTCAAGGCTGTAGTCTACCATGACTGGAAGTCATAGCAGGAGGATCTGGTCAAATAACATTCATGGCAGCAGAGAGCAATAGGCATGGAGATTGTTGGTGTGACTACATATTTTTGTGGCAGTTGATGGCACAGGCATATAATAGGGATTACAACAGATCATCTTTCCTTGTTTTGCCTCAGAGAAAGCTGAGAAGTTAAGGTTTAGTGATGCTAACATGTAAACACAACACATATGTAGGGTAAACTATTCTGGATGTTGTTGTCAATCAGAGGATGACCATCCTTCATTTAATTTATTGCAAATATTATCCACTGTTGGTCATGTGAGATGGCTTCTTCATCTCAGACCTTAGAGATAACCTTGATATTGTTTGGCTTTTTCCTAGGTTTTTCTTATTTTTGCCCATAAGAGTTTTCACGAAAATCTGTATCTTGACTTCTGTTAGTCATTTTTTGCTATAAAATGAAAGAATGATATACAAATGCTTGATTTTCATTTTCCACAGTTAAAAATTACATCTTGATGAATTTAATTTACAAAAATCTATTTGACTTAAGGACATTAACTTATCACAATAAGATTAAAGCTTTAAATTATATACCAGTAGGTATTTATGATGGTTTCTGTTGTCAGCTTAAACAATTCTATAATCACTCTAGAAGAAAGACTTCTGAGCTTGTTATCGAATGATTTTCTCAGTGGCATTATTTGATGTGGGAAGATAAATCTTAATTGTGAGTTGAACCATTTCTGGATTGAACCTCTGAACTGGATAAAATGTAGAACAAATGTATATTCCTATGGACATCTTGCTAAATCTAATACCTCAGCTGCTCCCCACCGATGAAGACTAATTCTGTTGAGTGGAGCAGTTATAAAAGATAATTTTAAACTACTTATCTATGGAAAAATGAAACATAACAGAATAATAATCTATCCCATTGTTCACATAGGGCAGTCTGTATGTTTACTTAAAACATTTTCACACATATTTACAACTTTCAAGTGTAAGTTCCTGCCTTTGATAGGCATATATTATTAATTATGCCTGACAAACATATTATATACTCATTTGAAATTCATGAATAAATGATTGTGTAAATAATTTATTTGAAGAAATATTGTGCAAAGGAAAAAATAAAATTGCTGTATAGTTATGCAATGTAGAGTAAGTACTGGGAAAAGAAGTTGGCAGTCACAGACAAAGCATATGAACTGGAATCTTTCAGCTGTTGATGCTGCTCCAGAATGGAGTAGATTCCCACAGTAAGCAACAGTTCAGCAGAAAACTAATGGCCCACTTTAGGGAATAATGCGAAGAACAGTCTGAGCTGCAAAACTGCAGGAACTATAGCAAGCTACAAAGTCTTCTAAATTCCTAACCCTATAACTTTAGTTATTGTTGAAAATCATAGGTACAGAATAGGGAACACACAAACATAGCATTAATTTGACTAAAATTAACATAAATAGATTGTTAAAGGTCAATCCTGCTATTATTATAAAATTATTTTATGCTTCAGGTTATTAATAGATTAAAGAAACATTAGAAAGTTGAAAAATGTCAATCCTAGACAAAAGTCAAACTAAGGAAACACTGATTTAGAAACATTGTTTCTGAAAAGTCTCCTAAGTATACAGGCACCATTGTATTTTATTCTAGATAATTTTTTATTTTAGCTTTTGAAATTAAAGATATGTGTCATCACTCCATTTAAAACTCAAATACCATGTTTAACTTATATCTTATGCATACTTGTGCTATTGGGAATTCATAAGAAAATATCAAAAATGCAATGGATATGATTTTTGTATCCATGTCAAACTATGGGTTGAAAGTTTATAGAGAAAGGAATATATATTGCTTAGTCTCTGAGACTTTTCAAATAAGTATTTGTGTAAACAGAGACTGCTCTTTCATTCTCTGGCCACATGGACCCGAATAATCACACAAAACTGTATTAATTTCAATACAACTCAGGTGTATTCCTAGGTATCTCTTACATCTTAAATTAACCCATTTGTATAATTTTATATTTTACCATGAAGCTCATGGTTTGTTACCTCACATCATGCTTCTTGGATGGGGGAGTGCACATACATGGAATGAAGAAAAACCACTCACTCCATCCCTGGCTCTTGGGAATCTGGGCACCATGTTCTCTAGACTGCTTCTTGTTGTTTAAATGCCATGGCATCTTTGAGGGACACTGAGAAATTTGAGAGAATGATGAAATCCTGGGAGAACTTGCTGTATTACTTCTTGTCCAGTCTCCTGGACCAACTCAGTTAGCAGTATTTAAAATTGTTCTGGATGGAAAATTTTGTTGAACTCCAAGAGAGGCATTCTGAGAGGCTGGGTCACCTTCTGGAATACTTGATTTTATTTGGGTCTAGTCCTTTGCTTTTGAAAACACATGAATCTTAAAACCACAGGAACATATATACTTGTATGCCTTGACACAAGTTTGGAATGTTCAGTGTGCATGAGTCAGTTAAAAATAATCTTCTTTGTTTTATGTTTGAGCAGGCAAATGACATCTATTAACTATAAGTTTGTTTAGACTATATAGCCAAACCTCTATCCAAACCATATGAAAGAATGGAAAGCAATAAAATAAATCATAAAACTCTGTAGCCAACAATATTTGTCATGTCTCATCCAGTCTCAGAACTGATGCCATATTAACGGATCAGCTTATATGTCATATGTCCTGTAGTCTTGATGGCTTTTTTCCTCACATTTGCAGCCAATATCCTCAAAAGATCTCCCCTAATATAATGTGATATTTATTAATTTTCATAAGGATCATAATATTTTATATCCTGTGCAAACAAAGGAAAATAAATACATTGTTCAACTTCCATTCTGGAGTGAAGCCATTTTTAAAATACATGGGTTGGCTTAATTTAGCAGTTTCATAATCCAATGTCTCTCAGCAGGTATTTTTTAGATATAATTTCTTAGAATTTAAAAAGTTCTAAGTCAGCAAAACACCATACAGGATCTAGACACCCTATATTTCCTATATTTATGGGGATTATTCCCTTTATATCACATTACTCTCTCTTTAGACACTTTATATTATTATTTTTCAACTGTTTTTTCTATGTCTGTCTGTATCATTTTCTTTTCTTTCTTCAGCACATAAGCATATTGTTAAACATAATGCACCTTTTTTTAAAGAGTTTTTCTGTGTCTGGAGCTGGCTTTACTAAGCACTTGCAGCATTCTCTGACCTAGTGAGACAAATTCCTGGCTCAGCTTAGTGCATGGTGCTTGAACATGGTGCTGCCTAATGTTTTTAGTTCACAGGCAATGGCAAGGAGCCATATTTCTATATGCCACCTAGTACTATCCCATCTAAGAAGCTGCAAACCTACAAATCCACATTTGGCTTCTTGTCCAAAATTTTTTAACTTTTTCAGGCCATATGTTTTGATATTCAAGACTCTACATTGGTTGTTCAGCTTTTGATGATGCCAATCACAGCAAATACTTCTTTATACATTGTATATATGTGTCCAAGTTTTTCAAACAGTTTTTTACTCCCATCAGCATTTCAACTCTCATTTTCCTCAATGTTTCTATCATTTTACTTAATTGAGTTTTGAAATCCTGAAATATCTTTCATCCCTGTATTTTTATTTTCATGATCATAAATAGAGTATCTTTTGTTTTATCTTGAAATTTGCTGACTCGTTTACTCATGTCTTCTTTAAATTACTTGATAAATTTTATCAATGTTCCTTGAACTTCTGTCTCCTATCTCGTGGACTTCTTCTAGGGAGCTCTCATCTGAGAATACCTACATTCCAATAGTCAGAAGACATGTTATTTTTGGTCCTTCCTGTTATTTTTATTGTTACTCATGTTGGTTTTTCTTTCTTTCTTCCTTCCTTCCTTCCTTCCTTCCTTTCTTTCTTTCTTTGCTATTTGATCTAGGTACATGGACTTATTTCTTTGACTATATGTCTGATGGAATAATCTGACTTTTCTTGGACTGGGCTAGGACAGGAGATGTGCAACCTGACTTAGGCCTGGAAAAGCTGCTTGTTGGGCTGTTTAATTGGAAAGATGTCCACAGAAGCACAGGTTTTGAATTAGTCCTATAGTTACAGAGATTGATGAAAACAGAGATAGGAGGATAAAATATCATTCCAACAGTCAAAGTTGGTTTTTGAGGAAAGTAGGTCTAACAGTCACTGATCTGTAGCTAGGCTTGTGGACATGAAGATGGCTATCGTTGGCCTGAGGGCAAGGAGGGGTACTGAGTTGATGTGAATGCAAGGAGAATGGGTAAGCATGAGACATAACATTCAAAGATGTCTCAATAATAAGTGAATTTGTGGTCCTTTGTCTTAGACTAGTGTTATATGATATCACTTCTTTGTTTACCAGCTGCCAGGCATCTCATCCCCAAAATAACTAAGCAGAAACTGTATAAATTAAGTCACTGCTTGGCCCATTAGCTCTCGCTTCTTATTAGCTAACTCTTACATATTAATTTAACCCATTTCTGTTAATCACCACGAGGCTGTGACTTACTGGGAAAGTTCTGGCTTCTGCCTCCAGTGGGGCTACAAGGTTTTTCACTGATTCTGCCTTCTTTCACCTAGAATTCAATTAAGTTTTCCCTGCCTAGTTAAGTTGTGCTTTCCTATTGGCCCAAAGCAGTTTTTTATTTATTAATGAATAAAAGCAACACATAGAGAGAAGGACCTCCCACACCAGATTAGGAATTTGGGTTTCCTGATAGTAACTAATGAGAGAGAAAGGATACCTAAACCAAAAGTGAAGAAATGACTTACCCAGAAAAGGTGATTTGTATACAAATGGGGTTTGCGGTTCCAGTGTCTATAGCTAATCTTATGCGTTTTCAGATGGGGAGAAAGGAAGTAAAGGAAAAGGAAAAAAAGTGACTTAGCCAGGAAATTTGGATCTTACTAGCATTTTCATTTATTTGTTTCAAATTCACTTGCATATTATAAAAATCTCCTAAATGATATTTTTATTCCTTAAAGTATTAAATGGAAAATGAAATTGGTATCTATTCAAAATTTATCAGAATATGATGCAGATACCTTTTAAAAGGAAAGTTATGCTCTGTTGTATAGTTGCCACTTTTCATATGATTTTTTTCAAATTCCTTTTTCTCTGTTTTCTTCTTTCTCCCTTCATTTTTATTTTCTTTTATTGTCTCTGTTAAGATAGTTGGCCCTGTAGCTCTGGATATGCTGCAGCTTACTTTCCATATTTACCTGGTCTGATACTTGCAGCTTGCTTCATGTGTGATTGCTCCTATCACTGGCATTAAAGGAATGCATCACCACTTATTTCCATTACATTCATAAAGATAAAAGTTATCCCTGTGCTTTGTTACTGAATGAGGGAAAAAATAGTTTCCAAAGAAATAGCTTTGAATCCCCAGATCTCTCACTGTTTATGAAAGCATTATTCAGTGGGAAAAAATAACTGATATGACATAATGACTTAGAAATGCAGTATTCAATACTAAAATAGTAAATTCACTTGTGTGTTATCAAGTAGGTAACTTATACATGTAAGTAATTGGAGAACAGGTTAAGTACCAAGTAGTGCTCTATGTACAAAGGGAATCCAGTCCTATAGTCTAAGGCAATGGTTCACAACCAGTAGGTTGTAACCCCCAAAATCATGAGAAAATACAAACATTTACATTAGAGTCACAACTACATCTATCAAATTAGAGTTATGAAGTGGTCACAAAAATGATAGTCTTCTCACCACAAGAAACTTTGTTAAAGCATCAGGAAGGTTAGAACACTGTTCAAAGGCCATCGAATACACTAAATAGTTGAGAATTCCTGGGTCTGACAAGCTAATACCACTTTGAAGATACAATTCAGTCCATGTTAGTTTCTATCCTCTTAATACTTCGTATATTGTGACCATGTGTTTTCCTCCCTCTAAAAATATATTCAACATGGGATGTGCGGAAGGAAAGCTATAAATGAAATTGAACATGTTGTAATATATGAAATGAAAGAAATTTTATATATACTATAGGAAATGGATCATTATCTTGACATTCTTTTAGGAGTTTCATACTCATTAGATTACGGTGTGTTTTATCCATAATCACATAATAAAGTAACACTGCCATCATGCATTAAGCAATAAAAATCTTTTCTACAGTTTTCTAAGGGAGAAGTCAGAGACCCAGGTTTCTTCCAGGCCAGGTTAAATTGAGACTGAGAAACAGGATGACCTTTTAAGCTGTGGCCCCTACTTTCTCTAAGAGTTTGATCAATAAAAAAAAAAAAAGAAAAAAAGAAAAAAACAGTTTGATCAAGGTAGTCCTTCATTTCATAATTAACTTCTTTCCCAGGTCCATATACATGTTTTCATTCAGAGTCTGTTGGTAATAGCTCACTCACACTCTGGGAAAGGTTTTTACTCAAAATCTGATGCGTGTTTTCACGCAGGCTCTGGTTCATGCCCTTTCTAATATTCAAATGGTTTGTTGAGAACCTTCGTCTTCATTCCTCTGAGTCTTTCTTATTGGTCTTCATTACTCTGAGTCTTTCTTATTGGTCTTCACTACTCTGAGTCTTTCTTATTGGACTTCATTATTCTGTGTCTTCATATTCATTATTCTGATTCTTTCTTCAGCTTTACAAAACAGGTTTTACAGGATTATATCTCTTTATGAATTTTCCTTGTAAAAAGATAAGTGCTGAATTGTCTAAGTTAATTTCATCTATCACTAGTCTATTTTCAAATGTGATAAGTTTCCTAAATTCGAGGTTAGAGCATCAGCTTACTGTAAACTAAGTTTCTCTGTCCTACCATACTATCCAAATAATATCACAGAAACTAAATATTAATTATAAATTCATGGCTGATGGCTCAGACTTGTCTCCAGATAGCTCTTACAATTTAAATTAACCAATGTCTACTCATCTATTTGCTGCCCTGAAGTAGTTTTCTTCATCTTTGAACTTTCCATTCTGCTTCTTCTGTGTCTGACTTGCAACTTCCCTGACTCCACTCTTCTTCACAGCACTCACTCTGCCCTAAATATTTGTCAATTAACGTTTTATTAACAATAAAAGCAACACATTTTCACAGTGAATAGAAAGTTTATTCCACAACATTTCCCCTTTTTGGTGTAAATAAAAAGGAAAGCTTTAACCTTAACATAATTGTAGGCATGTCAAAGAGTTCCACAATAGTCCAGAATGAAATATAACAAACATTTATTTATTTTAGGATAAACTCACAGAAAGGATAGTGATTCTCAGTCCTTTGTGTCCTCTGGAAACTAGGTACCAAATCCAAGAGAAAAGAGGGTTGCACATGCTTTTCATCTACACTTATAGGACATGAAACCACGCACAAAATGCAATAGTATCTAAAAGGTTATTGGCTGAAGGATTTCACACAAAACTGCTGTGGAACAATGGTCTTTTATCCTGTCACTTGTATTATTTTAATAAAATTCTGATTGGCCAGTAGTCAGGCAGGAAGTATAGGCAGGGCAACTAGCAGGAAGTAGAGGTTGAGCGATGAGAACAGGAGGATTCTGGGAACAGGAAAGAGTCAATCTTCAGTCAACACAGAGGAAGCCAGACACAGAGCAAGCAAGATGATGGAAGATATCAAGCTATGTGGTGGACACAGACATGAATTGTGGGCTACATAAATTATAAGAGTTAATCAGAAGCCTGAGGTAATAGGCCAATCAGTTTATGATTAATGTAGACCTGGGTATATCTTTGGGACTGAAGAGCTGTGGGACCTGGTGGGACAGAAACCTCTGTCAACTCAACACCTTGCCCGCCTATCTAAATAAGGATTCTAAGCCTAATATAAAACTATATACAATAAAACCAAATATCAAGTATTGTCCATGGAAAAGAAGGAACAAAAACATACATAAAAATTAGAATTACAACCAGCATGAACAATACAAAGCAAAAAAATAAAAATAAAGCGCACGCTAAATGTGTGAATACTTAGTGTAGCCTAAAGAGTCTACATCTTATATTAAAAATGTCTTGAATAAGTCATGAGAGGAAAGAAACTATGACTATTTAGACTTCAACCCATCAAAGACCTGAGAATGGAAATAATATTACCTGAGTAAATAGGAAATACTTTCAAGCAACTTCTAAAATGTGCTAGAATTGACAGAGACAACCAGCTACCTGGGTAATCACCCAAAGTCTCATTTGCAGTGTTGGAGCAACCAACTTTGGAAAAGCCTGAGTATCTGACTGATCATTTTCAGAAGCAGGAAAATTTTCAAAACTGCCTTACCTTGTTCTGGCAAGGTTTGGCTGTTGTCTTGCTTGTATCCTGCTTTTCCAGTTTGAACATGAGTACAAATTTTGTTGGGAGAGAGAACATTATTTTCTCTAAGATCACTTTGGGTTATCATAAGGTTGATGTTACTCTTATGGGACTTTGTAAAAACTAAAATGATGGCTGACTTCAAGATTACCGTCTGCTACAATTGTAGATAATCTTTGCGTCAGTAAGATTTTTCTGAAATTTTTATTTGAAATTTTTGCCAGAACATTTTAATAAGGTATACCATCTCAGCTAGCCAAGGTGGAATCATCTAGAGCAGTTTGGAGCCCAAAACCAATCTTAGAGTGATGCTATCAGCATAATAGTATCATATCAATCAGGTGGAATCATTGTTCTGGGGTGCCATATTCTTCCTGGAGACTTCATAGATTACTGTATGAAAATCTATTATTTATTGTTGAATACTTAAACATTATTTATATCAAAACAGAAATTTTGAATTTTTGCAGACATGTATTTAAGGAAAGGCACCATAGAGACAAAATATGTGTGAGAAGTAAAATTCTTGAAAGCAGAGTTTCAATAATCTTTGTACCTAGATTTTACCTTTTTTATCCCATACCAGGTGGCTTTTGATATGCTCCCAAAATTATGATTTTTTCTTTTAACAGCATGCTTTCATTTAGAGAAAGAGAGCCACCATCCCTCTCCAGAGGCAGCTTTGTTTTTATGTGAGTCATGACCACCATTATATGTAACTTTAGACAGTGAGATTTTACTGTACAGAGGACATTGGTATAATAAGCCAGATTTCTATTTGCTTGGTAATTTTTTTTTGGATAGCTTTCTTTTCTTTTTTAGGCATCTAGATGTCCATGGTCTCTTGAATTTTTGAAGATGTGTATTTTTCTGCAAAGACAAGAAGTGAACCCTGCCCCAATCCTTATGATGTTTCCTAATGACCTGTAGGAGTCTCCTCTGTGATTTTGCTGTCATACTGAAAACTGAATCCAGCTAAAAAAAAAAAAAAAAAAAAGGGCCACACAAGCTTTTCATCTGCACTTATAGTACCCGAGACCACGCCAAAAAAGGACTACTATCCAAAAAGACTATTGGCTGAAAGAGTTCCTGCGACACATAATAAAACTATATGCAAAATGTTATCAATTAAGAATTACAGTTAAAATATCCATTCCATTTATATTTGGCAAAATGGTGAAAATAATCTATCAGTTGTCCTCTCATGAAGAGTCCAAAGTTTTGATCCTAATTTACTTTCTACTATGTTTAGGGAGAATTGCAACTGTAACTATTTAGTCTTCCACCCCATCAAAGACCTGAGTAAGATATAATATTACCTCAGTACGTAGGAAGTTCAGAGCAAATCACTTCTAAAATTAAGTGATGACAGAAACAGCTAGCTGCCTGAACAATCACCCTAGGTTTTTCTGTGAAATTGGGGCATCTAACTTTGTTCTACAGGCCTAGTAATCTGAAAGACATTGTGAGAAGCTGGGGATTTTAAAGGACTCTTCTACTTTGTCTTGGCAAATTTAGGCAGTTGCCTTTTTGTATGTCCTGCTTGTTCAGTTTGTCAGTTTGGAGAGTAAATTGTTAGCAATTGAGAAAAGGGAAATTTCTTTGGCCAAATCGCTAGTTTTTACCATAAAGAAAAACAACTACATAGGAGTTACTTTGATGCCCATTATTCTCATTGAATTAGAATGATATTGACAGGAGCAGACATCTCTCATTGTCATTAAAAGCCTTGCATTATTAAACATCTTAAATGTCATATTCTGTATGTCTTCAAAGTGTTTTAATACCATCTACCTATCAAAACATACATGTAACTGGGCATGACCTTGAAAACATACCAACGTGACTACAAGTTTGACTATTGTAGATTACTAAGTACTAACCTGTATTTTTAATTATACATTACATTTTAAATTGAGTTGTATAAGCATAATACCCCAAATAAGAGTAGAGACATATATGTAGCATAGCAAAAATATCTTTAAATTTATTTCTGTAAATCAAAATTAATATCAATGTAAATATTGTGAGATTAATAGTTGTTTTTTCATTCAAGTAGATTTAATAATCTACCCTTTTTCTATCATTACTATATCATAGCTCCATTTTTTCCATTAAAAAGAGATATTTTAATTTAACTCTTTTGTTTAGTTTTTTTCCTTACTCTGTCCAATAACAACTTGTGATCAGCTTATACTTAAATTATAACACCCATAACCATCTTTTGGGAATATGGACATTGTTTTCTAGTCTCCTTCCTGTTGTCTAGGGGCACTGGCATCTTTGGGGGAAACTTGAGGAAATCAGGATGCTTGTTAAGTCTTGACTGCAGTATTTTTTGAGGCTGGATCATCTCAGCCAGCAACCTTGAAGTTGTTCTAGATGTTGGATAACCTGGACCATTTATTTTTATTGATGCATGTCCCTTTCTCGGAAAATACATAAGCTTTAAAAAGTAACCTTCACATCTACATTACTAAAAGTATAGATTTTGCATTGTTCACAATTTAGTCAAAGATGATTTTTTATTTTATGTTTCAGCAGGTTACATATAAATTACATATCTTTTAGTTCTTCTATTTTTATTTCTTTATGTATATAGCCAGGGTTTTCAGGAGAGTTTTCCCTATTAAATCTAATGCATATCAACCAGGAATGAATCCACAACCTCTCATTTTCTGTGGAAATAAAAGTATAACCTCTTCAACAAAGTAACATATCTTTTAACTTGCATTTTGAAGTCAAGACATTCTTAAAATACATAGGTTGGCTTAATCTAGTAGTTTTCATAATCTAATGTGTCTTTGCAGTCGCTGTTCCTTCATTAGCAATCAGAAAATATAAAGACAGCAGAATATCATATAGAATCCAAATTCTCCATGTGTTTTCCACCATTACATGTATTTATTTATTTTTACTTTATTCCTTATCCATGACTTTATTAATTTTGAAATACTGTTAATATATGACTGTACATACCTTTTCTCTTCTCTCCCTCTCTCTCTCAAACCCATGTGTATTTTTCAAGACACTATAACCCATTCAGAGGTTTATTTCTTCTGGATTTGTCTTTACTGAGAATCTGTATTATTTTTTGACTGCATAAAACAAGCCTTAAACTGCTATGTCAGAAGCTGCTGGTACAATTTACCTTAGTACATAATTGTAATGCATGGTGGTTGCTGCCTGACTTGTGTAGAAGGCAGCTGATGGGAGACATGTCTTGGTACTGCAGCTGTAAGAAAGGCATGAGAGTAAGGAAGCCACATTTGGCTCCATTTTGTGTGTTTAGAACCTTTTATGACCTTTTTCATGTTTTATTTGGATGTTTGAACATCAAATGTACGTAGAATTTTTCTGTCCTGTTAGTTGCTTCCCAAATAATCACACAGAAACTTAATTATAAATGCTGGGCTGACAGCTTAGGTTTCTCTCAAGTCAGAGATTGCAACTTAACCAATTTCTATTAATCTTTGTGCTGCCCTGAGGCTCATTAACCTCATCTTTGAACTCATATTGTTTCTTCTGTGTCTGGCTCTTGACTTCTCAGACTCCACTCTCCTTTTTCCCAGCATTCTATCTGCCCCCCAAATTCTGCCTACCTATTCATCAATCAGCTTTTTTTCTATCAATGAGAGCAACACATTTTCACAGTGTATAGCAGGATTATTCTCCAGCAATTTATAATTGGAAAAATCTGGAACAATTCAAACCAAAAATGAGAATAACAACAAAGATAACTGACTTAAAAAATGATTGATGAATTGAATTATTGAGCTCTAATCTTTTAGGGTTAAAAACTTATGATTCCTTTAAACATTCTTTTAAGTTGGTAGATAACTTACAGAAATAGAAATTACTAAATTCATACCTCCATGTCATTATATAAAAAGCATCTTAATTGCTAGCACCAGATATAATATGCAGATTTGGTTATGGGATATCCTCCTGAACTGGGTAGCAAGTACTTATGAAGGGAATGCATGTCATAGTGCCAGGTATAAGATAGACAACATGACACTGATGTGAACATCCAGAAGAACTTAGTAGGATTGCTACCACCAGATTCCTGAGTAACTATGAGCAAACAGTGAAGTCACTGTCATATTACTGAATGTGTAGGCAGTCCTGGCAAGAAGCCACAATCATGTGGTTTTCTATAAAATATCATTAGGATCAAGGCCATAGTCTTTATCACTGGAAATAAAAAATTTTGAATTTTCCAGATACCTTGCTCATCTTTAATCCCCTAGCTCCTTGAGATACTATGTTTCTGGTTTCCAACTTGGTTTCACTTCTACTACATATTGGAAGGACAGAATCACAAGGAAATGTTTCATCTCTTCCAGTTTCTGAGGAAGACATGGAGTAGCTATGTCCCAATCATAGCAGATAGTATCCTATGACTACCACTCTAGCCTCCTGGATCCCAGGAGAAAGCTGTCATGAAGTAGATGCATTTGGAGCTTTTGTGTTTCCTGGCAGGTACTTTATCTATAAAGATAAAAATGAAATGGATAAGATGTGTTAGCTATATTTGAATGCACTGAAGGCCTGTCATTAAGATGCTCTCTGGTTGGAAGCCAAAGCGATTGGTCAGTGACCCATGGAGGAGAACATGAAGATTGGAAATTTGATTCTGTGTTTGTACTCAGTCAGGGCCCCTCTGTCAAACTGAGGAATAGTAGAGGAAATGCCCTAGCTGCTGCTCTATGATCAACCAGTTATTCAGTATAAAATAGAGTTAAGTCAGTCTCAGATTAGATTGGTCAGGCCTGAGCCAGAAAGCATGTGTTCTATATGCCCTATACTATGACGGAATTTGAGAACTGGAAAAACAGTACAGAGTCTGAGGGAACAAGTCCCTGCCTTAATGCTGTGCCTCTGAGATGAAGATTCAGTTAGAATCTCCTTAACAGTAGATGACATGTAGAATTTGGCCTCTGTCACTACCCATCCGTCTCTAAGGCAGAGTTTTCAGACCCTGAGGCCACAGAATTAGGGAGAACATTTGCTAATGAGCTATAACAGCTGGAGATTTTCTGGTATGGGCCAGTGCTGGTGCGTTGCCAGAGACAGAGGAAATGCACAAATCCAAGAGTTGCAAATGTGCCAGGTCATGCTTGATACCTACTGCTGGCCCAAAGGCAGAACATTCTATTGCTAGAATGCAGACTTTGGTCTTAATTCCTGTTTTATGAAGGGCATTTGTGACTTTTCTGACCTACTAAAATCCTGGGCATGCCATCATAATCAAGAGATAAGCACAGAAATAGCAACTTTAGTTGTTATAGTTGTCAAGAAAAGGGGATTAAATTAACCTTTCCTATATTATTCCCAAGGAAAATAAGGCATGGATAAATATCCAAGAAGAAGAAGAAGAAGCTTAAGGTGTTCCAAATGTCGATAAGTGTGTTAAACTTATTCTATTTGGAATTAATATAAAGGAAACAAATTGACAGCCAGATTAGGTGCTACTAGTCCTCTGGAACCAGATTAAGCCCACTAAGATGTATGAGAGTTTTCCTAGGAAGATAGACATTAAGTTCAGGCTAGCAGAAATATTTTAAATATCTCCAGAATTTCTGATACTTCATTCTATGGGGCTAGAAACAGGTTTGATTTACCTAGCTAGGGTTGCTAAATGACTGTTAGCCTCATGTTGTAATGACTATTAACTGGTCTCTCTCAAATATGCATGTAATATTGATCCTTGGTGATACTATAGCTGACAGCACTTTAGTCTATAAGGAGCCCAGATGGGCTTCCTCTGCTGGCTATTTACATTCATGGCCACAGCAGATACAAAATTAAGGCCATCTAGTGACTGTGATTTTTGGATATTGGCCAGGTGGCCTCCAACGCTATAGTGTTTGTTTCTCCAATGGCTGGATATATTCTAGGATAGATACCTCTTGATGCCTGGTAACCTTCCAAACGATCTCTACTGAATTTAGATTTCAAGTTAGGGCTGTTAAGCCAGATAGAAGGCCAGCCATCCCCAACATGTGATTCAAGCTCCAAGGCAGGAGGTTCACATACTTTAATTCCAGGCACTTGGGAGGCATGAAGAAATTGCTCACACTGTTTTGCAGTTAAAAGCAGCTGGTATAATATGAGTATACAGGGCCACTACAACTACTCCCCTGTTTGGCCAGTGTAGATGCCAGATGGAACACAGAGAAATCTGTGGATTGCAATGAAACGAATAAAGTGACTCCAAATATGCATGCTTCTGAATCACTCATCTTAGATATGATGAACCAACTAACTTTTATTTTGGGTCAATACCATAATGTGGGGGATCTTCCTCCTCTTCTTCCTCCTCCTCCTCTTCCTCTTCTTCCTCCTCCTCTTCCTCCTCCTCCTCCTCCTCCTTCTTCTTCTTCTTCTTCTTCTTCTTCTTCTTCTTCTTCTTCTTCTTCTTCTTCTTCCTTTTCTATTGGCATTGCTCAAAGAAATTAAAAACAGTCTGCCTTTACGAATAGTGGTTGACAATGGATATCTGCCATTTGTCTCAGGTTATCTGCATATCTCTATTTGCCATTGTTTGGTGCCTCAGGATTTAGTATCCTAGGAAGGGTCCAAGACTGTTACAATATATCACTATATTGATGATATGCCTACCTCTGATTCTTTTGCAAATTATGAATCTGCATTTGTAAGTCTGAGAGCTGCCTTGAAATTCTGGGAATGGATAGTGAATGGATTCCAAAGTACACGGGTTTGCTTTGTCCTTCAGATTCTTGGGAAGTGCATTGTTGTTTGAGAGTAAAAATCTATACAAGAGACCAAACATGGTAATGTTCAGGCAGATCTTTGAAAGAAGATGGTAAAGTAATTATATGTCTTTGTAAGATTGTTGGAATATTGAAGAGTATTAATCTTCCATCTGGCCTAGATATACTTCCTTTATAAGCCCTGTGGAAAAAAAATGTCAACATAATATCATACTGAGACACCCAAATGGGTATTTGTAGCTGTCCAGCAGCTTACTAACCAACCACAGATTTTTAGTAATTTTAATCATATAGATATAATTAAATCAGATGTGACCATTTTTGAACAAGGTTTGCTTTCACCCTGTGGAAACATATGGGGGAGAGACCAGTACCTGTAGTATTTCAGTGAGGAAGGAGGCTGAGGCCTGATACACCCTTCATGAAAAGTCATTCATGACCATGTACACAGCCTCTAGGCAGAAGGGTCTGTCACCAGGTGAGGTAAAGTCCTAGTGTACATTCACATTGCATATACCATTATTGGATGGAGAATGTCTTGGCTCTCCACGAAATAATTAGTTAGAGCTCGCATTGCTTCTTTAACTGAATGAAAGGCCTACCTGGACATGAAAGGGGCACTAAGTAGTAGACCCTAAAAGACTTGTAAATATCTGGGTTCAGTAGACTGTGCGATGATGCTAGATATGAGTTTCCAAGAAATGGAGACCTCAGAACCAAGTCTCTACTGAGAAGGAACCTACTCTGCCCCCTGATACCTGTTACATGATGACCACAACAGAGGGCTACAGCCTAGATGAAAGGCAGTGGCAGCCCAGCTATTCCCTGTCCACCTCTCAATCAAATCATGTGGGCTTAATTCCAAGCTGTATAGCAGTGTGTTTCCCCTCTGTTTGCGTACTGAAAATTGAGCTATACATAGGAGTTTCTCTGTGTATCCCTACAGGTACCTGCAGGACTACTCCAATCCTGGGGAGGTAGACTGTCATCTCCTGCAGGGATCTTCCTTGTGTGAAGAAGTCTGATGTTAGAAAACAGAAGTGTGTGAAAGTCATATGGTAGACCTTAATTTCTACTCAGCCCATATCTCTTTATTTAAACAAGGTCAATGTGTAGGCATGTGTTCAATGGATACAAAGTAGAATAGCAGAGGATGCCACTATATGGCAGAATCAACACAATGGGAATGCAGAAAGCAAGACTATAATAGGGATAACTGCCCCTAAGGGGAAAAAGTTCTAGTAAGGGTAGAATGTCTTTTGGTGATGGCTGGTGTATATCCAGGCATTTCCCAGGCAACAGCATCTGGTAACAGTATCTGGTTGGATAAGAAAGAATACAGATTGGTTACTGACAACTTGATACAAACTGGAATCACTTTGTGCAAAGTAGCCTTAACTATGGAACAGTCTTAGTCCAATTGGCCAGTTGACATGTGTGTGGATTATTTTGTTGACTTCTGCCTGATGGTTGTTTGTTTCTTATGATTCTGCTCAATCAAGTTTGTCCAATGGACCTAAGCTGCATAAAAGTTGTTCTGCAAACAAGAGGGAACAAGCTAATATTCAACATTCCCAATGGCATTTGCTTTAATTCCTGCTCTAGATACATGACTGACATTCCTCCCCTGAACTGCCTTAGTGATGGAGTGTGAACTGAGTTGTAAGCTGAAATAACCCTTTCCTCCACAATTAACTTTTGGTCATAGCAGTAGAGAATATAAAAGACAGAAAGTAAGAAGCACTCTTTGGGAGATAATAAATTGACCACATAAATCCTTTACTAAGTCTAAAAGTTGTGATTTTGATTTTGCTTTCATTTATGTCTGCTGGTTTTTGTTTGCTTACCCTATTTACCAGGCTGAATGTAGCCTCTGTATGTAGGATGGTAGGCCATGTAATATTGAAAATAATTATGGGTTTATACTTTCTACTACCCAAGTCCATGCTTGGGATTTCCAGATGGACAATGAATGTCAGTTCCATATGCCACATTTCTCCCAAGCATTAGAGATGATACAGAGGTATTACATTAAGTTTTAAAATGAGTTGCATTTGCAAATATGTTTTCTATCCCTCAAGTGATGCATGATCTGCTTTGATGGGACAGTATTTGATAGTGACAGTGTTCTTGCATAGTATAAAGTCCTTAAAAATGGAGCAAACAATAAATACTCTAACAGAGTACATTGTGCTTGTGCTCTACCAGAATTTTAGAGCTCTGGTCTTTCTCACTGAAAAGACCACATAGATGAAAAGAAAGAGTTACACAATGGAATAACTCTAGGTTTAGCAATATCTGCTTGGGAGGAACTTGTGATGTGTTATACACATTATAGTATAAGTAACCCAGATAACCAAAGAACATCTTTCTTACTAGACATGCTCAATGAAGTATAGAGAAATCCAAAAGTTGGCTGCCAACTTCCCAGAGTAATGCAATGGTTGTCTTTTCACTAGACAAAGACAGACTATACTGACCCTAGACTCTTTTTTGGCTATATATTGTTTCATCCACTACTGTTATAGGCTAGGTAACCAAAGAAAATCTCCAAAGGCCTATTCTAATGAAGCACCCAATGTTTAAAATTAGTAGATTGAAAGAAATAGAGCAAGATAAAAATTTTGAGAATATGCCACTGGTGAGGACATCCAAAATAACTTAGTTAAAATGGTTGCTAGCAGATGTCCCAGAAATCAGGAATGAGCAATAAACTTGACTGTTGTATAATTTGTTATATAGCCAGTTACTGAAATAAGCCACCTTCGTGTGTTTGTCTATCATATCTCACTAGGACCAAGGGCATATGCTATCATCATTTGGAAAAACGTGTTTAAATTTATTAAATGCTTCTGCATTCATTTTCAGTCCCCAGGATTCTAGAGATTCTCCATCTTTGGCTTCTGAATTTGGCTCTTTCAACCTGTGAATTTAGTGTTGTTGGAAAAAAATAATCTTTTTCTGGGAAGACAAAACACTTACAAATCTAATAATCCCAGAAATCAATCCTAAAACAGATCCACAATATAATGTCACCAAAGCCCAACTTGGAGAAACAATAAGTTTTTATCTGGGTTATTAATATAGGTATGGATGAGGGATTGCTTACAATATCAGGGATGACTATAAAAAAATAGTGTGTCACTGAAAATCCTGTTTCAATACTGGTAATATTTCACAAAAGCAACACCCCTGTATATCTCTCCTCAATTTGCAGGATGTTAGAAAGGAGAGAGATATCTCTCTACAGTTCAATTGATGAGTATGTACTCCAAAATATTTTACAAAGTTTATAAATCTTAAAGAATATTCCATGTTTCAGTTTTCCTCCATACATGTGTGATGTTTGTTGAACTCTTGAATTTTATGCCAATGCTCCTTCCACTGAAAGAGAATGCTTTCATTCTGAGGAGAAAGTCGTATAACACTCAGAAAACTCAAAGACTGAGGTAGAAGAATCATTTGTTCTTAGGAGTTTGAAGTCATTCTGGATTACCAAAAAAAAAATCTTCACTTTCAAATAGAAATCTTACTACACTCACTACAATTATAAATGGATATCAGAGAATCAGTGTTTGTATTAGAAGGGAGGGACAATACTAAGTATGGATATGTCTCTTAAGTACTAGATATGATGAACTGGAGAAGGGTAAATGCCAATGGAAGTTACTTTCCTAAAAGAAATGGAGGCTGTGTCAAGGAGACAGCACAAAGACACAACGTGTAGGAATATGAGACATGGGAACAAAGGCACCTGGGCTTTTGGGATTTGTAGTGTTCCGAAATTTTCTTGGAAATCTAGAGAATGTGAAACTAGCATTGTCCCAGGAAAATGATGAATTTCTAGAGCACTAAATAAAAAACAAATTCTAATAGAACCTCTAGAACAATACCATAACAGCAACAGAATGACAACAATGAACAATGTTCAATAATAACATTTACCATTAATGGTCACAACTATTCAATGAAAAGTTGTAAATTAATAGAATGAATTAGAAAATGGGAGTTTTCTTTGTGTTGCCTTAAATAAACACACCTCACAACCAATAATAGATACCACCATAGGTAAAAAGGAAGCACAATTTTATTTCAAGCAAGTAGCACTAAGAAACACGAGGACAACTACTTGAAAAAAAGACCAAACCAAAACAAAGTAAGAGAGCAAAAGGAGGAATAAAAAATACTCTTGAAATTGTTTTTAATTTTATTATGAAATAAAAAATGGAGAAAATATTTCCAAATTCCTTTTATAAAGCTGTTGTTACTTAAAACAGTAACTAGAGGGAAATAAGTGGACAAGGAAAGCAAAAGAAGTTTCAGTGAGACAGTGGATTATTTTCAGAAGGTATTTCAAGAGGAAATGGTGGGATAATACAAATATAAGTATCTAAAGATGACCAATAGAAGAAAGAATGGACCAAAGAGTACTATAAAATACTCAAGCCAGCACTTGTTTAGTGGAATCCCAAATTTAGGGACCATCCTATCTTGAACTGGATAAAGCTCTACTTTCTCAAACTTCAACTCTTTCTCTGTATCAAGGAACAATCTTGGGGATTACACAGATGACAATAGGCATTCTTAAAAAAGTTTTCTGATACCAAATCCAGACAAAGAGCTACCACTACCACCATCAAATAATATAAAAAGATGGAAAAATGTTGGACACTGTGTTCTGATGAAAGTACAGGCAAATTTTTCAATAAAATTTATGAAAGCTGTATTCAAGAAGACTCAAAGAACTTATCGCCCATGATCAAGTGGGCTTCATCTAAGGGACAAGCATAGATTCACATACATAAATTAACAAAGGCAATCCAACATGTAAATAGACTAAAGGACAGAATCAATTTATTAGATACAGAAAAAGTCTTTGACGAAATTGACCATTAATTCATGGTAAAAGTATTAAAGATTATAACATTCTGGGAGACACATCACAACATGATACAGGCAGTAAATGAGAAGCTCACAGCTTACATCATCTTACACATCAAAGAGCTCAAAGCGTGTCCATTTTATTCAAAAATGAAACAATTATCTCCACTATCTCCCATCTTGTTCAACATAATATTTGAGCTCTTATCTAGACCAATAATCCAAAGTAGATATGAATATAAAAGACAGAAATCAAAGCATTTTTATTAGCATATGGTATGTTTCTATACATAAGAGATGGTAACAAGACGTACTTTAAGACAATCCTGTATAAATTGAAGAGACAGCAGAAAGCAGAAAAGCCTCCCTTGTTCAATAATTGGTAGAATTACTACTGTTAAAATGGCCTTTCTACCTAAAGCGGTATAGACATTCATCTTTATTCTCCTCAAAATTACAATCAATTTCTTTATCGAAATTGAAAACCTAGTAATAAATTTCACATGAAAATAGAAAATGTCTAGCATATACAATGCCATCCTGAATGATAAATTGCCAGAGATTCCCCTTTTATACATAGCTGTAGTATAAGACAAGAATACACAGTGAATGGTGTTGATCAAAGTAGATAGAACTATTGCAAGAGGCGCTCGTGCTGCATTCCTGGCGCCTGGTTCCCTGCGCAGCTCCTGGTGCGTACCCGAAATAATTACACGGAAACTGTATTCATTTAAATACTGCCTGGCCCATTAGTTTTAGTCTCTTTTTGACTAACTCTCACATCTTGATTCAGTCCATTTCTAATAATTTGTATTCACCACGAGTATGTGGCTTACCAGCATGAGTCTAACCAGTGTCCATCTTGGGCCAGAGAAGTATGGCATCTGCCACACTGCCTTCTCTCTCACAGCATTCTGTTCTGTCTATTCTGCCCACCTAAGGGCTGCCCTATTAAAAGGCGAAGGCAGTTTTCTTTATTTAACCAATGAGGGCAATGCACAAACAGAAGACCCTCCTACTCCATTTCCCCTTTTTTGTTTAAACAAAAAAGTTAAATTATATTGAATATTGTATACATGTATGCTTCTACCTCTGTTTGAAACATTGTTTATATATTGATATATATATATATATATTTACCATACTGCAATCTACATTACTACCTCCTATTAAGATACTTATACATTGTTTATATTTAAAAGTCATTGTCCTCATTTATTGCATAGTTGTTTATTGTCTTAATCTTTAAATTAGCTAGGTATTGAGAATTACAGATCAATAGTCATCTATGTTTGTTATATTTATGATTAGACTAATCAGGTTCTTTAGATACATAGAAATTATATTCAGTATAGATAAATAATCTTCAACCTCTTCAAGGAGCTGTAAAAAAATGGCCTTTATTCTAATTTAGAGTTTCATAGTTTTGTGACAATGAGACACAATCGCTCCTGGCAACACCAATCTATTCCTAAAAAAATTTGAGCACCAGAGACACTCCACCTGGAGCCTTTCTTCTTGACAGAACTGGCCTCTGGACAAAGAAATGCCCATACCTCAACCACTAACAAAAATACAGAGTATCCATAAATGGATAAAACAAAACTGTCATATCCTGCCAAGACAGGGTAAGACGGTTTTAAAAGTTTCTTACCTTTGAAAATGGTATGTCAGTTTCTTTAGGCCTTAGCCAAAGTTGGTTGCTTCAACATTACAAATGAGACTTTGGGTGATTGCCCAGGTAGTCAGTTGTCTCTGTCATGTGTTACACATTTTGAAAGTTTCCCAATTACACTTCCCGTCCACTCAAATAATATTGTTTCCCTTCTCAGATCTTTGATGGAGTTAAAGATTAAATAATTATAGTTACCTTCCTCACAGTTTAGCCAAGCTTAATTTCAATACAATAGTTAGACTCCTTAAAATAAAATGTTTATTAAAACTTTTGTTATACATTCCTTACTCAATATTGTTTATTGTTTGTAATTTTGTATTTGATGTCTATTCCTATTGTATATAGCTATGTTGGATTTGGATTGATCTTGTTTAGACAAAAGGGGAAGATGATGGGGAAAAAGCCATTAACCCAATCACATCAAGTTGGGGTGTGGCCACTTGGACCCCAGGTAGAAAATAGAGAGAACACAAGTGTGCTCTCTCTCCATGCGGTGTCCACTGGACAGATAGGACTTCGGCGTAAGTAGCGTGAGTTTCCCCCCTTAACATTCGTTAAAAATACCCGTTCCTATTGAGCTGGCTTGTTATTGATTTGTGCCTACTTAATACTTCTTCATAGCTCTATTTATAAGAATGAAACAGGATACCTATCTCTCACACAATACAAAAGTCAACTCCAAATAGAGCAAGGAACTCATCATAAGATCTGACACTCTGAGTCTGAAAGAGTATAAATTCTTGAATAGGCATAAACTTACTGGACCAGAAAAGACCTTTTCAGAGAGGACCAAAGTAGCATAGGCACTATGAGCAAAAAGAAAAATGAGAAGTGGGATCTCATGGTGCTAAAAATGTTCCATACAGCAAATAAAACCAACACAGTTGAATAAGACAGCCAACAAAATGGGAAAAAAATCTCCATCAGTTATACAGCTGAAAGAGGGTTAGTAGGGGGAAAATACATATAATTCAAAAACTTAATAATCAAGATGAACAGGCCAATTAAAAATTAGAAGTGGAACTAAATATATCATTCTTGAAAGATGAAATGTAAGGTTTGTCAGAAAAAAACTAATAGAGAAATAAAAGAACTAACAGGTATCCTGTCTCAATTGGACTTAACAGGCACTTGTAAACATTATGAAAGCAGTGCTAAAAAGAAAATTCATAGCACTGAGTGACCAAATAAGGAATTTGAAGAAAACACACTGGCAGCTTAAAAGCACACATGAAAGTTCTAGAATAAAAAGAAACAAATTCAACCATGAGGAGTAGACAGAAGGATATAGTCAAACACAGGGCTGAAATCAATAAAATACAAACAAAAAGAACAATTACTGAAACAAAGAGTTGGTTCTTTAATAAAATCAAAGGCAGAAAGAGAATATCTGAATTAACAAATTCAGAAAAGAAAAGGAGGACATAATAACACTGTGGAAATCCTGAGAATAATCAGGTAACACTCCAAAAAACTATACTCGACAAAACTGGAAAATGTAAAAGAAATAGACAATTTTCTGGTAGATACCACATACTAAAATTAAATCAAGACAAGATAAATAATATAAATAGGCCTATCAGCCCTAAAGAAATAGAAATAATCATTAAAAGTCCCCCAACTAAAAAAGTCCAGTGCCAGATGATTTCAGTGCAGAATTCTACCAAAATTTCAAAGAAGAGATAATACCAATACTCCTCAAATTGTTCCATACAACAGAAACAGGCTCCTTTTATTAGGCGACATTTCCCCTGATATTCAATCCACACAAGGATGAAACAAAGAAGGAATTGCTGAACAATCGCCCTCATGGACATAAATTCAAAAATACTGGCAAACCATATCCAAGAATACATTAAAGAATTAATCCACCGTGACCAAGTAGGATTCATCCCAGAGATGCAGGATAGGTTCAACATAAAAATATTCAATACCCCTTCATGATAAAGGTCTTGGAGAGATCACCGATACAAGAAACATCTAACCACAATAAAAGCAATATTCAGTAGGTCAAGAGCCAGCATCATATTAAGTGGAGTGTTGCAAGGAGAGAGGGCCTGCTTGATTTTCCCGGCCACCCAGCTAGCTTACAACCAAAATAATCACACAGAAACTGTATTCATTTAAACACTACCTGACCCATTAGCTCTAGTTTCTTATTGGATAATTCTTACATCTTAATTTAACCCATTTCTATTAATCTGTGAATTGCCACATGATTGTGGCTTTTGACAAGATTCTAACCAGCATCTGTCTCAGGTAGGAGATCCATGGCATCTGCCACTCTGTCCTATTTCCCAGCATTCATTTCTATCTACTCCACCTACCTAAGTTCTGCCCTATCAGGCCCAAAGCAGTTTCTTTATTCATTAGCCAATGAAATTAACACATGAACAGAAGAACCTCCTACACCATTTCCTCTTTTCTGTTTAAACAAAAAGGAAGGCTTTAAGTTTAACATAGTAAAATTACATTTAACAAAATAGGTATCAAATAAGAATTAGAGTTATAATACTTATATTTACTTTATCTTTTATATAAATTCTTCAACTCCATCAAAGACTCCAGAAGGATATGTTACCTAAATAAACAGAAAGTGCATTGTAAGCAACTTCCAAAACTCTAGAATTGACAGAGACATCTTGCTGCCTAGACAATCACCCAAAGTTTTTCTGTACTGTTGGGGCATCCATCTTTAGACTACAGGCCCATAGTATCCAGCAGACTTTTCCGTGAAGCAGGAAAATTTAAAGACAGTTCAGTCACTTTCTTCTGTATCCTGCAGAATCTTTCCTGAAGCAGGAATCCCAAAGGATCATCTCACCTTTAGGCAAGTTCAGCAGTCATTTCTCTGCAGGTCATGCATGTCCAGTGAAGCAGTCTAGGCAAGAGCAGTTTCTTGCCCAAATGGCTAAGGAGCCTCTTCAATGATGGAAGAAACTCAAAGTGATTCTACTACAATAAAGAACAAGACAAAACTGACCACTCTCTCCATATCTATTCAATATAGTACAGAAAATACTAGTTAGAGCAATAACACAACATAAGGAGATCAAAGGGATACAAATTGGAAAGGAAGAAGTTGAAATATGCTATTTGCAGATGATATGATAGTATACATAAGTGACCACAAAAATTCTACCAGGGAACTCCTACGCCTGTTAAACTGCTTCAACAATGTGGCAGGATGTAAGATTAACTAAAAAAAAAAAATGACCTCTTATATGCAAATGATAAAAGGGATGAAAAAGTAATCAGAGAAACATCACTATTTACAGTAACAACAAATAATATCAAATATTAGGGGTAACACTAACCAAACAAGTGAAAGACAAAATTATAAGAACTTTAAATCTTTAAAGAAAGATATTGAAGAAGATATCAGAAAATGAAAAGATCCCCTATGCTCTTGGATAGGTAGGATCAATTTAATAACAATAACAATCTTATCAAAAGCAATCTACAGTTTGAATGCAATCTGTCTTGACATTCTAACAAAATTCTTCACAAATCTTGAAAGAACAATACTGAATTTCATATGGAAAAACAACAATAACAACAACAACAACAAATCCAGGATAGCTAAAACAATCCTAAACCATACAAGAACTTCTAGAGGCATAACAATACCTGACTTCAAGCTCTACTATAGAGTTGTAGTAGTAAAAACAGTGTGGTATTCACATAAAAACAGACATGTAGTAACCCAGACCCAGAAAAACAATTATCACATGTACCCACTCATAAGTGGTTTTTAAACATAAAATAAAGAAAATCAGACCACAAATCACAATCCCAGAGAACCTAGACAACAATGAGCACCCTAAGAGAGACATACATAGATCAAATCTACATGGGAAGTAGAAAAAGACAAGATCTCCTGAGTAAATGTGGGAGCATGGGGACCTTGAAAGAGGGTTTCAGAAGAGGGAAGAGGCAGGGAGGGGAGCAGAGAAAAATGTTGAGCTCAATAAAAATCAATAAAATAGACATGTGGATCAATGGAATTGAATCGAAGATCCTGACATTAATCTACACACTTATGAACACCTGAATTTTGACAAAGAAGCCAAAAATATACAATGGAAAAAAGAAAGTGTCTTCAACAAATGGTGCTTGTATAGCTGCTTGTCGACATAAAGAAGAATGCAAATAGATCCATATCTATCACTATGCACAAAACTCAAGTCCAAATGGATCGAAGACCTTAACATAAATCCACTGAACCTGAAAGAAGAGAAAGTGGGAAGTAGGCTTAAATGCATTGACACAGGAGACCACTTCCTAAATATAACACCTGTAGCTGAGACACTGAGAGCAATAGGCAATAAATGGGACCTCCTGAATCTGAAAAGCTTCCATAAGGTGAATGATACAGTAAGCAAGACAAAACAACATCTGGAAAAATTAGAAAAGTCTTCACCAACCCCACATCTGAAAGAGAACTTATCTCCAGTATATATACAAACTCAAGAAACTGAACGTCAAAAAGCAAATAATCCAATTTAAAATGGGGTACATGTATAAAGAATGAATTATCAACAAAAGAATCTCAAATGGCCAAAGACAATTAAGGAATTGCTCAGAATCTTTAGACATTATGAAGATGCAAACCAAAACTACTCTGAGATACCATCCTATACCTGTGAGAACGTCTAAGATCAAAAACACTGATGACAGTTAATTTTGGAGAGGATGTAGACTAAGAGATACACTCCTCCATTCCTGATAGGATAAACTTGTATAGCCACTTTGGAAATCAGTAAGCTGCTTTCTCACAAAATTGGAAATCAATCTACCTCAAGACCCAACATTGACTCTTTTTTTTTTTAAAAAAAGGTAATGAGTATTTATTTCTTTTTTAATTTTTATTGCTTTATAAATAATATCATTCAAAATTTCTACTTCCTTCCATCCTCCCATTTCCCTCCTGCTCCCCCACTTACCTTTCCCCCATCCCCTCTAGTCCTAAGAGAGGGCAGGGTACCTGTGAGAAGTCCAAGGCATCTAGGTTGTTTCCAGGTTCTGGCTATTACAAATAATTCTGCTATGGACATAGTTGAACAAATGCTTTTGTAGTATGATTGGCCATCTCTTGGGTATATTCATACCTACAAATGACTCCTTGTAAGCTGCAACAATGGCTGATCTGGTAAGACATACCTATCTTCTATAATAATGGCTTGAACATCATGGGAGTAATCTACAATTTTCTCACTAGATTTAAGCCTAATTCACAAGAAAAAACCCATACCTGTATCTTTGTTATATAGTCAGGAATCTATCCTAGACAGGTCACAGACTCTGTGGGAGAGCCTGCCATAGATATTTTGCTCAATTTATATAGAATTTAGCTGACTCTTAATGACTTACATTCATAGATCAATTCCTCTCTCAGTCCTCATTTAAAATTCTTCTCCTTTCAGTAGATGGTGATTAACACAGACACCGACAACTGTCCAATACAGGTAAGAAGCAGCAACAGAATTTTTACATCTTCCCTACCAAGGCTCAGGTGTTCTTTTGGAAGAGACTAGAAATACTGTAAGAGCCGTAAGTAGTGGAAAAGCATAAAGAAACTGTCTTCTGGACACAGCATGCTATTCACACAAATGAATTCACAGTAGTTGTGACAACATGCAGAAAACTTGTTCAAGTACAATCTTTACCAACTCCAGAATGGACATGGAGTTGGGAACAAAAATCCCACCCTTGGCCTTGGAAATATAGCCAGTTGTTAGCTGGGGATAGAGGGCAGCTATCCCGAAGAATGTAGGCCCTAGGAAATCCACCATTCTATGTTGGATAATTATAAATAAAAAATATTTTGGGAGCACAAATTTGTCTTGATAGGTTATAAAAATACGTGGAAAGTGGGGTGTATCTGAAAAGATTTATTTGGAAGGACAATAAGGTCAATACAGTTTGTATAAAATTATTGAAATAAATTTAAACACTGTACAAAATTCTCAAGAACCAATTGAATTTCTTTTATTGTTAAAGTGGGCCTTAAGTATTTGTACCTGTCAGCACACATTTGAGCACTTTCATACTCATCAGCATTTGATGGTATCTTCTTTGTTGGAGATAGGCATTTTTATATGTATGGAAACTACAGGTATTTTAAACTTTCGAAATTCCTTTTTTAATTACATTTATTAGAAAGTCAAATTAGATTGCAATTAATACCAAAAAAATCTCTGTGCCATTCTAAACTAAATGCTTATAGGACTCTTTTTTGCTATTTTTAAAATTGTATTTGTTGCATTTGAAAATTATTTTATGCTGAGGTAAATATTAAATGTCTGATTGACTATTAGATCATGTATATCATTCATTCTCAAATACTGTATTTAGGCAGAGAATAAAATAAACTGATATATATTCATATATATATCCTTTATATATATATATATATATATATCCTTAACCTGATAACAATACTAGAATTATTTTTTAAATATTAGAAATTTAAAAATAAATCTTAAAATATTTTTCTCATAAGGAATTTTTAAAGCAACTTGTTTTTTATGTAGTGGCATTTCATTTGTCTTTTAATTAATAAAGCTTGTCTGAAGATCAGAGAGCAAAACAGGCCTATTGGTCAGTCTTACAGACCAGGCAGTGGTAAGACACCTTTAATCCCAGTTTCTCACTAGTTGCCAGAGAAAGCGGGCAGTAAGTGCCTTTAATCCCAGTGGTGTATCCCTTTAATACCAGCCCTAGAGATAAATATAAGACAGGAGGACACAGCTCTCAGACATAGTCTCATTCTGAGATTTCTGGAAACAGGATCGCCATTTCAGACTGAGGTTGAAGTAAAAGCCAGTAGCTACTTTGCTTTTCGATCTTCAGGTTGAACCCCAATTTTTCTGAGTTTTTATTAATCATGATTCATTTTTAGAGTGAAATTAAATTACCTTCTACACAACCTTATAATGAGATTATTGGGGTGCTCAGAAGTGAATACATATACTACTGTTCACTAAATGTATTATAGATAGTATTATCTTGTATATCAGAGTAGTACGTTTCTGTTTTTCTATGCCAGTATTTGGTTTTGATGTGAGAATTGAATTCCCTTAACCACCTGAAACCTTTCTGAAAAGAGCCTTGTTCATATTTATCTAATATACCTACTGGGAACTGTGAAGCATTGCACTTAGTCTTGGATGACTGAAGAAAATGTCGCTATTTTTCTATGAAGTACCTTTTATTTGAAAGGTGCTTAACACCGATTCTCAGTGAATCTGTTTGAATGCTACTCAAAACGTATCATTAAAAAATGTTCAGAAAAGTGAATAACTTCTCATTCACAGACTAACCTTCTTACATTTCTCACTTCCTAATCTATGATATACATTTAAACACTGGATCATTTTTATAAATCCACATTTTCTGTATAGTTTAAAGTATGTCGATTTGACAGCAATCCTCTACTCTCGCTTCTCCTGCAGCTGTGCTGCCCCCGTTGCTCACATGTGATCCTTTTGTGCAGACATCCTGTCTTTGATCAGTGTTAACTTAGATCATTCTGGGCATGTCAAAGCTAGTACCTGGTACCAGAGTGGAATATACCCTCACTTTTAGTTTTTAACCAACTATTACCTACCTAGCTTTTAGATCTGAAAGTTTGAAAATAATAAGTATAGAGTTTGAGGCAATGACTTTATTGCAAATTAAACAATAATAAAATTTAAAAAAGCTTGTGCTTTACAAGGAACAAAGTAACTCAGTCTCAGTAATTTTTAAGTGTGTTTTATTTGTAGGTCTGTTTCATATATATGGGTACATAGCTAAAATCATAATATTTGAATATTATTGTAAATTACTTTTCTCTTGGTATACTTAGAAGTTCCAAAGGCTTTGCCCAAGTTAGCAAATGATAATGTTTTAGCTTTACTTTTTTTCTTAAATGTCAAGGATAACTTTTGTTCATCCCAACACTGTGATACATAAGTCACCCTCCAAAGATTAATAATCTTTGCCAAGATTGGAGTTGATTTATGTTCTGGCCTGTTGGCAACAGAGGCCTCCCTACCCCAACTCTCATCAGCTACACTGATTGGGCACCAGAGCTTCCCCCAGCCTGCTGCTTAAGCAGATGCTAATGGGCAAATGAGCAGCCGCCGGAGGGGAGGCTGGGGTGATCTTCATTCATTAGCAACTGTTCTAGCAGCAGGCTGAGGGACTCTGCAGATGCTGAGAGAGAAACCAGGATGAACATTGACCTCAAAGGTACATTCTTGAGCAAAACTTGAGTTGTTTACCAGGAAACCAGTCTGCTTAATGTGTATAAAAAATCATACCTTGTGATATAGGACATTCTTTTCTCACACCCTCCTTTCCTATGGCAATTTCAGTATATGTCTCAAAATCAATCAGTCAGATCTTTGATGCTAAGCCACTATCTTGAGAAACTGAAAGTTCCTAGTAACCACAGCAGGTGTCAGAGAACATGGATTATAATTCAGTGGATTATAAGTAAGAATTAAAAACCTGAGTTTCTACCAAATTCTATTACTTATATTCATGATAACCAAGAAAAAACACATTTGGTGTCCATTTGCTCCTTTTTCTCAGCAGCATGTTTTGAAATGCTTCCTAGTACCCTTTGGTCACAAAGACAGAAATGATCATGAAAGTCCAACGAAATGTTACTTCATGTGATGCTTTATTATGATAATTTTTGGAGAACAATCCAGCAATCAATTTTTAAGTGGGGAAAAAGAGATTCCCATGTCGGAAGAATTAAAATCTTATCAAAACATAGATTCCAATTTGTTGAATTGGACTATGAATGTCAATTTGAAGATATGAGGCCTTTCTAGAAGGAATTCTTTGGTCCTTCCTGCAAAAAGATCAAAGAATGATTCATCATGCTACATCTGGCCTTCTGAACCTGTTGTCTGGAATCCTATTTCCTTCCCCTACTTGTGGACTAATTTTCTTCTGAAGGCTTGTACACCAGTTTCTGGATTCACTCAAGAAATATTGGTGGTTATCTCTGAGGCCCTGTATAGATGCATCCAGAATGATTCAGAACTTATTAACTGAAACTGCTATCCCTTGTCCTTTTCCTTAGTATTATATATGTCTACTGTGCTTTCTCGAACTCTCCTAAAGAGTTACCATGAAATTGGTGGCTTAAGTGACTGAATTCCAATCTTTTGGCACTCAGGAAATATGTGGTCAGCTCTGAGGCCTTGCATACATGCATCCGGAATGAATTTTGGACTGTTGGCACTCCTGTCTCAAGAAGCCTGATCTCAAGTTATCAGTGAGTTCTATTCCTCTGGAAGACTGTGAGAAAACAAACAAAAAATATAACAAAACCCAAAGAATTTACTTTCCGATTTTCTTTTAGGAGTTAAAAATAGCTCTAATTTTGATGATTATTAATTGTTTTTAGTGAACAGAAAATTTAAAGGCATGATTATTATTTACTTGTATTCTGATCGTCAACTTCCTGTGTCTCTTCTCACCCCTACCCAATGTTATAACCGCTGTGCTCATCTGTTTTTTAGCTGAGTTCAGTTGAAGAACTCAGCTTAGGCCTGCAGTATACACTTTTCTCAGTGCTGAGAATACAGGTTCGCATTTCATATTCACCAAGTAAAGCTCTTCTGTCCCCAGGGATCTCGGACTGCTTTACGTTGTTGCTATAATGAGAATATACTGACACATTTTCATTATTAGATCAAAGGAGGAGGGCATTATATGAAGTCACTTGAAAATTAAATATCAAAATTGGCTGGAGTATACACATTCATTCTAATCAAAAAGCATTCTCTTTTTTCCAAAATCAATAGGAGAAACCAAAGTAAGGAGACACACAGTCTGAAATTAATACAGTGCTGAATTCAGAGTTAAAGTATGTCTATTTTTTCATAATAAACTTGAATAACTAAAATATGGTCTTTATCATTAGAATGGCTTAGAAAAAGAAACTTTAGCGTTTTTTAGCTTTTAATCAAAACAAAAATGCAACGTGAATTTCTTCAGTTTTATGTGAAATTGTACTGCAGCCTTGGTTTGGTAGTTCAGGGAGTAATACATGAAGTACCTTATTTCAAACGACCATTACTTTCTATACCTTAATGACGATGTCTTTTGCAATTAGATATCAGGTTAATCTGGCAACCATTTTTAAATGCTGCTTTATCTCTAATGAGCCCCATTAAAAATCATTTTATTGTGACTGTCATTGATTCATAGCTATTGCTCATCAGTTAAGATAAATCAAAGAACTATTATGTTAGAGAAAGAATAGAAAAATGTTTTAAGCTAGTCCTTGTTAAGAAGAACTCAAGTTTTCTTTGTTATTGGTGTTGTTTTGTAATTTCTCTGCCTGGTCATCAAGGCCTTTAGGTTGTGTTATCTGAAAGGGTTCAGTTTGTAACAAATTGAGAAGGTTATTGTTTGCAGGAGGAAATGCTACTGTAGCCAATAACAAAGCTAAATGTTCTTTGCTGTTAGTGCCTAAATCATATAAAAATACTGTTGGCGTATGTGTGAGAATATATCTAACCATCTAATTTCTTGGCATTACATTTGCACAATCACACATATCTAAATTTGCACTATGTGTTTATTTTACTATCTGAACATCATTATTGTGCTTTCTGGGATTTGAATAAGATTGGTAAGAGGTTGGTAAGAACGGATATGATTCTGGTAGTAATTTCCTGATGCTTAGCTCAACTGATACATAAATTTCCTCTTCAGAAGCTTTTCTCTTAAGTTGACCTCAAGTCGTGGGCTTTTCCAATTCAAAATCATCAAAACAAATGTTTTCTGTAGTTACCCACATTTTGCGAGATCTATGGCTTTGCCAAATTGTTGCGATAGTCACCAAATTGTACAAACTCTAAATGAATATCTAATGTGGGCTTTTATATTTTCATTCTGTATATTAGCAGACCTTTTATTCTCCAGGATTAAACTTCACATCAATGCCCACAACAAATTTCTACTATTTCAGAGACTAACATTAAGATAAATAACAATCAATTTAATAAGATCCGTATTCCTAAATCAAAAGGTTCTTCAATTAGAAGAATAATGGGTCAGAGAAAGGATCAGAGCTTGGCCCATTTTTTCTTGTATCTGAGTATGTTTGGTTCATTTGAATGATTCTTAATACAGACTTATGTATTGAATTAAGAAACTATGGTTTTCATAGCCACCATTTAGCTTTGGGGAGTAAATGATACTACTTATGTGTAGATTACAGGCATTGAATGGAAAACAGACATATGACCCATCTAAAGAAAATGTTAAGGAGATATTTTAAGATTAAAAAATGTCAAGGCTTTTATGTATCATTGGAAGAAAAACTCTATCTAATTTTATCAGCAGCAAAGTCCTGAGAAGATTCAGTAACTTTAAGTTTAGTTGTCTCCCCTGGAATTCTCATTAAAAAATTACATTACTGTAGCCCCGAAATAATACGATAGCTATTAGTATGTGGAATATTGTATTAGAGAACATTTATGCTATGGGTAATTACTAAGAGAAGTGGATGATAATAACTACTCTGATACACTGAAATAATTTACACATAATATGATCTTCATTAAAGTGATATTAACGGAGCTATTTTCAGTTCAGAATGAAGAGGTATTACTATGTGATTCATTTTATTCTTAATTGTAATGATATGCAATATGATCACAATTGCATTCTTATGTAGTGTAAAGAGGAAGTGCCCCCAGGTTCTGACTACATTCTTGAAGCAAAAGTACTAATATCCAATTTTTCTTTCTCACTTGCAATAGACATAATGGGTATTTAATAATTTTTTCTTCAGTACTTCTCCACAGTATCCAAGATCTAAATTCTCTTTGGTTTCATAAGGAATCATTAGAAATTATTATAGGTTCCTTAAAGACATTTCAACAACAGATGCATCTAGTTTTACAAGGCATAACCTTGAAAAATTCATTTACTAAAAATAGAGAAATTATCTAAAACGTACATAAACTTCACATGACTAAAATCTTATCTGTCTGACATCAACCACTGAGGTTCATTTGTTACAGTGCTAATCATGTACATTCACATCTCACTTACTGGGTAGGCTTTAAGGAAGCTTGACCCATGTAGAGACATGTTGCCTGATGTTGGCTTGGTTTGTAAGTGACTGGAAAATTGGGTAAAATCTGGAAAATGCTGGGAAATCAAAGGGCAATTTTTACACTCACTCTTTTTGGACAGAATCAATATCCATAGAATTTTACGATTTTAAATTTAAAATATTTTAATAACTTAATTATATCCAAACAGTTTAAGCCCCATTTTCATTAATGCATTCTGGAACCACAGCTCTCCAGAAGTTACATTGTGTTTCCTTACTGTCTAGAATCTCCAGGACAGCAGATCCCCAATCACTTTATACTTTTAAACAAACTTAAAAAGTAAGAGTAGACTGGATGACTATAATTACCTGTTGAAAAGACCTCTATAAAGATATGGAAAGAAGTCAGTGATAAAATGCAAAACACTGAATTACTAGAGCTAGTATAAACAGTACAAATATAACAAAATAATAAGTATAATTGTATAATAGTACAAATTAAACAAAATTAGTTTATGTAAATATAAAATATCTTATCATACACAAGAAGAAAATATGAGAAGATTATAATATTAAAAGGGACTTGTTTTTACAAGTTTACAAGTTTTGTGTTCACAATTTATAAGCAATTTATGATACATTAATTAACAAATAAAAATCAAGGTATAATTCAAAAATCTAAATACTTTACCAAGGAGATATAGGGAAGAGAAAACAAGTGGCTATAGTTTCAAAAGGGGCAGTTATTAGATGTAATAAATCATGTCTACATGTTTGTATAAACATAAATATACATATGCACAGCTACAGAATACTAAAGAATATAGCATATTTAAAAATGCTTTCTGACTTTGCTTGTATAAAACTTTAACAATAAAAATTTATGTGCAGGGATTAGAAACAAACTCTCTGAAATTTGGAAGCAATTACAGAGGGAAAAACTATACAGAAATTCAAGGAAATAAGCTGGAGGTGAACAAGGTTTTTTTATATGAATCTTTTATGAGACCATAGGCTAAATCATATTTTAAACCTTATCAAATTAAGTGTATCAAATATATTAATTTTGAATTATACCAAATGTCACCAAAATTATAAGGTTTTCTGTGCTACATATAAGTAATTGAAGTTGTTATCAGGGGTGATACAAACAACTTCATTATTCTCTAAATATACCTTCATGAGGCAGTGACCAGTAACAGTGTCTTTCAGGAGCTTTAGCATAAGATGTGCTACTATGTGTAAATGTTTAGCATAAAAGTTAATATAGCCTTGGTCTCCACTAATAGTCTTTCCTTTTCTAATAGGCTTTACCATCTCTAAAGCTCATATTATGCTTACACCCACAAAAATGTACTGGAAAATGCAAACTACAAATCATAAAAGTCAAATTTTATTTCATTCAGCCGTGTCATAAACCACAAAGTAGGTGACACTATGCATGTACAAGACAGATATCACTGAGCAGACAAGTTTGAGAAAAATCATCACCTTCATTTAAAATCATACTCTAAAGGAAAATGAAGTGTCAAGAAATAGAATCCCAATAAGGAAGAACTGCAAGCCCACATGAAAAGACAAGGTATGAAAACAGGAAGACATCTTTCTGTCAGGAGCATGAAGATTTAGGTTATTACTAGAGACAGTAATAGACATTCCCAATAACCTAAAAGGTGGAAAAGTTAAGCATTTCACCAAAAGCACTGGAATAAAAAATAGCTGACTCAGTAGTATTGGTGGAGATAATAACAGAACTAGATGAGCTAGAAACTTGGCCCACCCCATTATGTAAGAGTAGAGAATAAAAATATTACAGAATAAAAAACAGAAACTTGAACTTAAACAGAATGAATAAAAGAAATCTACAACTTATAATGTGTGAATTTTCATCTTTGTAATGAATCCCTTTCCTTAGTAAGAAAATTCAAGATAATTGTTTATAAATGCATTTTTATGTAAAAATGTAAGATACAGAAAAAAAAATCTATGTAACTGTGTGAGGAGAACGGTTAACTAGATGACAATAGGCAAAGACAAGTTTTTATAAATGAACTTTTCTTTTAAAGAAATAAAATTAAACTATTAAAATGAAATCATTTTCTCCAGACTACCACGGTGATCATGGTTCTTAGGAATTTTACAGTATCTTGTGTCTTATTGTGACAAAAGGTGTATGTCAAGAAATTAAAGACTTCTATATATATCTTAATTAACATTTTATTTTTTTGCTTCTTTGTCAAATTGAGGTGATCATAGGTGTGTCAATTGCATAACAGGATATCAACGTGTTGTAAATGAAAGTAGATCCATATCTATTGTCATGCACAAAACTCACGTCCAAATGGATCAAAGACCTCAACATAAAGCCAGCCACACTGAACCTCATAGACGAGAAAGTGGGAAGTACACTTGTACATATTGGCACAGGAGACCACTTCCCAAATATAACATCAGTATATTGTCTGTAGCACAGATAATAAGAGAAACAATTAATAAATGGTACCTCTTGAAACTGAAAAGCTTCTGTAAAGCAAAGGACATGGTCAACAAGACAAAATGGCAGTTTTCAGAATGGGAAAAGATCTTCACCAACCCCACTTTGGACAGAGGGCTGACCTCCAAAATTTACAAAAAACTCAAGAAATTGGTCATCAATAGATGGCAAATAATCTAATAAAAATAAATGAGGTACAGACCTAAACTGAGAACTCTCAACAGAGGAATCTAAAGTGGCTGAAAGACACTTAAGGAAATGTTCAACATCCTTAGCCATCAGAGAAATGCAAATCAAAACAACTCTGAGATTCCATCTTACACCTGTAAGAATGGCCAAGATCAAAAACCCTGATGAAAACTTATGCTGGGGAGGTTGTGGGGTAGAGGGAACACTTCTGCATTTCTGGTGGGAGTCCAAGCTGCTACAGCCCCTTTGGACATTATGGCAATTTCTCAGAAAATTAGAAAACAATCTACCTCAAGACTCAGCAATTCCACTCTTGGGTATATACCCAAAGGATGCTCAATCGTACCACAAGGACATGTGCTCAACTATGTTCATTTCAGCATTGTTTGTCATAGCCAGAACCTGGAAACAACCTAGATGTCCCTCAACCAAAGAATGGAAAAGTGGTACATTTACACAATGAAGTACTACTACACATCAAAATGATAAATAATGAGATCTTGAAATTTGCAGGCAAATGGATGGAACTAGAAAACATCATATTGAGTGAGGTAACCCAGACCCAGAAAGACAAATATCATATGTACTCATTCATAAGTGACTTTTAGACATAAAGCAAAGAAAAAGCTGCCTACAATTCACAATTGCAGAGAACCTAAACAACAATGAGGACTCTAAGAGAGACATACATCATCTCATCTACATAAGAAGTAGAAAAAGACAAGATCTCCTGAGAAAATTGGAAGCATGGGGATCATGGGAGAGTGTAGAAGAGGAAGTGAGAGTAAAGTACAAAAGCAGAGAAAAATATGTAGTGCAATAAAAACAATTTTAAAATATATCTTGATTAATATGTTTTCACACATATTTTCATAGGCAAATATATAATTCTTTCTCATCATTTTCAACTTATTCTACTTATTTTGCTTTGGAAACTCTAAAATATCTCACATATGTACACAACACCTAAAGTCAGTGATAAGAAAGCATCCAGCTTATTTAATGACTAATAAAATCTAAATGACATCCCAAGGAAAATCAGAGATGATAAATAAATATAGAAAAATATTGGTTCACTTATCCATGAACCACCCACAGACATCTTCATGATCAAAATTCAAGGCAACAAGATCAGATCAAGGCACATGGAAATATGGAGCAGGGGATTTCCTTGTGAGGTGGAATGCAAAACTTGCCAGCCAGTTTGAAAGACTAGGTAGTTTTCTGAAATGTCAAATATACCCTTATCATGCATCTCAGAACTTTCACTTTTAAGTTTTTAACCGAAATGAATGTAAGACACATGAACAGATGTTCTGAAAGGCCTGTCTATAAAACAATTTTCCAATGATTGGCAAACTATAACCAAGATGCTATTCAGAAGCTAAATGCATAAGTAAGACATACTACATCCATACAATATGGTATTGTTTAATGCTAAATCATGAGATATTGAGCCAGGAGAAAGTACAGTGGCAAGAAATATATATTGCTAAGTGACAGTTGAAAATTTGAAAGGTCAAGATATCATGTGGTTCCAGATAATTGACATTTTGGGAATGGAACACGGATTATGAAGACAATAAAAGAACAGTATTTTCCAGGAGTTAGGAGCTTGGAAGAATGAATAAAAGATCCTTAGGAAAGTGTTAGAATACTGAAACTGTTCTATTAAATATTATAATAGTTAATACATGCCACTATGTCCAGAACTATGGAAAGTACAATATCAAGAAGAATTCTTAAAATAAACTGAGATCTTGGGTGATAACGATGTGTCTACATAGGTTAACAGTTAAGAACATGTACCACTTGCTTGTGGATATTGACTATGTGTGAGCAGAAAATGGTTTCTTGGGAAATGCTAATATTACATACTTAATTTTGCTGTGAATCTAAATTTACTGCAGTAAGTCTTTATAGGAAAAAATCAAAATGGATATTTCTGAAATAACTTATAAGAATATTCCTATAGTAAATTTGACTAGTAATAAAAACCTAAAGAAGAAAAGTAAAAAAATTTATTATGATAATGATAAAGGGAATACAAAGATCGATTCCACAATTCAATGCACTATAAAAAATATGTATAATGAGAAAATCTATAAATGTGCTTATAAGCATATTCACATTAAGTATGGTTTAAAAGAAAAGGCAATGCAAACTACAAAGACATACAAATTTTATCTTCTCTTCAGGAATATTTCAGTAGCAAATAGGAATACTGATTCCTATCAAGTTTATAAGACAAAGTTTTACCAATGCACTATGAATGTAAAGGTATCATCTCATCACATTTCCTAGGTACACTGGCAGAGTTTAACTACCTGAAAAGAAAGAAAAACACTACAGGAGTGTTATCACTAGCAAGTGATGCAAAGGAAGAAACTAATCCCCTACTATGGAGAAATTAAAGATAAACTCAGAATCTCTGAATCATCTCTTGTAGGAAATTGATGCTGTTGCTCCAGGCAGAAAGATGTCTGCATAGGAGTTTCTCCAGAACACTCTATTAAGATACTTTGGTCTATCCTGGAGTGCTTATCCAACCCTCTGTTTTAAAGTACACACTCATATTCCTTTCTTACTAGGGAATATGTCCTTACTTGTCTAGCAGGACAAAACTGTTTCAATACCTAATTTATGTCATATATTAAACAAATAAGTCAAATTATTCTTGTAATTCCTAATGCAGAATGGAGTGGTAAAAGAGACCTTCAAACTTTTTATTAATCAATACAATATCCATCTCATGTATATAAGCAAAACTATGAATTGTTTCAGAGAATGAAGAGCATATGATTCAATCATTTCTGAAGGTAATAGAGTTAATTAAATGACTTCTCAACATCAGTGCAATATGTATCTATCACTACAGGTCAATCTGCATGAAAGATTCACTCAGAAAGGATTAAGATACATTCTAGACATCATTTTTAAATGTTTAGAGAAGCAAAACATTTTGATGGTAAATGCCCAACTTTTTAACTATAGTTTTGGTGTAGGCGGTCTTTTTCTTTATGTGTTGTTTTCATTGGTTAATCAATAAAGAAACTGCTTGGCCTGATAGGGCAGAACTTAAGTAGGCGGGGAAGACAGAACTGAATTGTGGAAGGAAGAAAGCAGAGTCAGAGAGCCACCATGGAGACACCAGTTCAGACATGCTGAGTCTTTCCCTGCAAGCCACGACCTCGTGGTGATATACAGATTATTAGAAATGGGTTAAATCAAGATGTAGGAGTTAGCCAATAGGAGGCTAGAGCTAATGACCAAGCATTGTTTAAATGAAGACAGTTTCTGTGTAATTATTTCGGGTGTAAGCAAGCCAGGAAGGATGGAACAAGGGCCCACTCTCCGTGCAACAGTTAGTTTTCTGTAACTATTTCATTTTCAGTTAAAAGAGTACATTTATTTTGAATAAAGTTTAATTGAGAATTAGACTTTTAATAGATTTTTGTGACTAGAATTTGTCATAGAGAGCTAATTCAAAATACAATTGAAAACAATAAAAAGAATAGAAATATTTACGTAATTCATATATTCAATAAACAATTCCTTAAATTGTCATTATTTGCCCATATTAAATTACATCATTTAGTATAATTTGCAATAACTTAGTTTACTTATTTATTTTTTCACTGTCTGCCTAAGAATACTAAATTGGATGATTAAAGAGTAAGAAAATTAAATCTTTAATAATAGCTCTTTTCAAGTGTTTGCAAAATGTCTACTACATAGTTAGTGTCTGCAAGAATAAGTATTACAAATACATTACTAAATATAAATGCAATATGCATATACTTCATTTGTATCACTGACATGGATATATTGTTTAACTTAGTATGGTTTATTGTCATGTATGTATTTGTATATATATACATACATACACATTTTCATATATATACACATCTATATCCATTCTCACATACTTTTATACATGTTTATGTGTGTGAGAATGTTTATAGATCAAGAACAACTAAATTATTGTATACTTTAGATAGAGGTGATTGAGTAACTTCTTAATTGCTCCAAATACCTTAAGACTTTGATTTAATGCAATTCCTGCTTTGCAGGTAAGTTCTAATTGTTTCCATTCTTCATAATTATTAAATTATCAGGTTGTTATATACTTTTGTGTTTATGTGTGAATATTGTTGTAGAATATAGACTCAATTTTGAGAATAACAGAAGATTTTATGATGTTCATGGAATTAATTTACAATTAATTCTTAGTTTCTGAGTAGATTGTTTATGATATTATGTTATGTATTCATTATAGAAATAATTTAAATTATTTACAAAAGTAATGATTGAGCTCAGGTTCTTAAAAACATAAAAAGATTCATTCCATGTTTATAGAAAATATTGAAAGCCTTTGTTTCATCTTACTGGACATATAATTGCAATCGTTTCTTGTCCTTGCCACATGCCCTGCCTATAAAGATCGCTGTTGTTCTTGAGTTGCTTAAATAAGAAAATTATAAGATAGAAAGAATAAGGAAATATCTGTCTATGTTTAGCCTATTTTGCTTCTCTGCATACTTTAGAGCACATTTTGCCTTTAATAATCTCTACTCTGCTATTTATGAAGGAAGTTAATTTTAGAGAAGTAAAGAAAAGCACTACTTCCAGGGGCTGATGCCTTATCCATTGGGCAACTGGTCCACCCACTGAGATGTACCTGATCTAATGGGAGCTCACCAAAGCCAGCTGGACTGGGACTGATTGAGCATGTGATCAAACTGGACTCTCTGAATGTGGCTACCAATGGGGGCAGACTGAAAAGCCAATGATAATGGCACTGGGATTTGTCTCGACTGCATGTACTGGCTTTTTGAGACCCTAGTCTATTTGGATACACATCTTTCTAAGCCTGGATGGAGGGGGGAGGGCCTTGGGCTTCTCACATGGCAGGGTACCCTGCCCTATCTTAAGGCTGGAGGGGGAGGGAGACAGTGAGAGGGGGAGTGGGAGGAGAATGGGAGGAGGGGAGGAAGTGGAAATTTTTAAATGAAAAAAAAAAGAAAGGCACTACTAAACACAGTTTCCTTATTTAGCAGTTTGAGATCAGTCTTTCAATTTTGATTTGACGCTCTAGCTATGAATGTCTAAAGTCAGGTAGCTGTGAAATTAACTACGTGCTAGTGAAATTGAACTAGTCTGTAAATTAATACTTATCACAGAAACATTTTTAACATTACATTAAAAAAAACTCTTGTTTATATTCAGAGCATATTTTCTCATGGATAGAAAACAAAAAGTTGCTGACTTAAATTCATAAAATAAAGAGTCATGTTAATGCCATATTACATATATAATTAGTAAAGCTCTTTTTCCCATTCTGTAGATGGCTGCTTTGTCCCAATGACAGTGACTTTTGGCCTGAAGAAACTTTTCAGTTTTATGAGGTCCCATGTACTAATTGTTGACCTTAACGTTATCCTGTTCAGAACATCCTTTTCTGTGGCAAAAATGTCAATCGTACTCCCTTCTTTCTCTTCCATCAGATTTAGGATATCTGGTTTTCCACTGATGATCTTTGATTTAAGTATTTTGTAGGGCAACAGAAATATATCTATTTGTATAATTCTTCATACAACTGTACAGTTTGAACACCATTATTTGTTGAAGATATTGTCTGTTATCTAGTGTGTATTTTTGGCTTCTTTGTCAAAAATCAGGTGTTCATAGGTGTGCAGACTTATGTTTGAGCATTCAATTCATTCCCATTGATCAACAAACCAGGTTTTTATGCCAAAACCATGTTGATATCTCCAGAAGATATTTTATTATTCAGGATTGATCTAGCTATACTGGATCGTGTCTTTTTATCTGTGAAGAATTTTGTTGAAATTTGAATGGGGATTACATTATATCTCTTGATTGCTTTTAGTGGGATGACTATTATTCAGAAACAATGATCTACATACTGACTAATATATAATATTAATACATAAAGAGTTTTAAAAACTGAGCATCAAAACAGAACAAAATAAATGGCCCAACTAAATGAGGTAGAGAACTAAACAGGTGTTGAATTTTGGGTTAATGCCCCTATCCCAATATTTGAAAACAGTATGGAACTTTTAAGGATCAATAGAGGACTGTCACCTCTATTGAAGGAGGATACAAGAATAATTTCTGACTGATTGGATTATTAATGCAGTTTCTCACAATTGTCTCAATCCAAAATAATATCATTTTAGAAAATAAATATATCCATAAAAGCAACTACCATGTGCAGTATAATTTAACAAATATAACATTATTCTCTTCCTGAAATATTTAAACATGAAGCTATATGTAATGAAAAAATGATACTTAAGACATTAACAATAGATAATGGAGAGCATGATGTAAAGAGAAGAAAAGTTGGCCAAGTAATGGGCCCATCACACCACCCAGATATCTTTTTTTAATTGTGAGATGATAATATAATTATATAATTTCTCCTTTCAATTTCCTTTTTCAAACCTCAGGTCTAACCCTCCTTGATCTCTTCAATGTTGTCTTTTTCATTAATTATTTTTACATGCATTTTTACATATATATACATACATATGTGTATATGTAATGTATGAATATATGTATGTATGTGCTTCTAAATATAACTAACTCATTCTTCATAATGTTACACTTTTTTATGATTTCTGGGCTAATTATTTGGTATGGGTTCCTCTGCCATAAAGAAGATTATTTCTTCCACTCTTGTAGTTCTTTGTATAGGTTTGAGGATCTTGCCCTTGACCACTTCTGCATGTCTGTTGTTATCCTTGTTCATATCATGGTGAGAGTTTACTAGTATAGATTCTGGCATTAGTCGGAGACCCAATCTGACAGAGAACTTCCTGATCCTCTGGCTCTTACAATATTTCTGCTCCCTTTTCTAAGATGTTCCCTGAGTCTCAGATGCAGGAGTATTTTGTAGATGTACCCATTAGAAATGTATTCCACAACTCTGTAATCTAATGGATTGTAAATTTCTGTAATAGTCTCTGTATGTTGAAATGAAAAGTTTTCTTCATGAGGGGTGAGGACTATATCTATATTTGTATATTTGATGTTAGGAGCCTCTAAATGAGGGAGAATATGGAACATTTGTCTTTCAGGCTCTGGGTTGCCCCATTAGTATCTTTTCAAGTTCCATTCATTTACCTTTAAAGTTCATCATTTCATTTTTTTTCTTTACACCTGATTTGTCTTCTATAATGTATATGTAATACATTTTTATTATCTCCAGGTTAAAGACATTTAGGAAGTTCCATTTCCCAGCTATTGTGAATTCAGCAGTAAGAAATATAATTAAGCAAGTATTTGCGCCAGAGGATGTCAGGTCCTTTGAATTTATGCCAAAAAGTGTTATAGCTGTTCATATGGTAAATTTAGTTTTAACCTTTTTGTGAATGTATACTGATTTCCATGGTGGCTACACCAGTTAGTAATCCAAGAAACAGTTAACCAGGGCTCCCATTTTCCGCATTCCTACAACATTGGCTGTACATTGTTTGGCTTGCTTATTTTTGCCTTTCTGAGTGGGGTTATCTTTTTGTGAAAAGACTAGAGCAAAGATTTGTTTTCTCTCATTCCTATAGAAAACAAAACAAAGCACAAAGTTTGGAGTCTAATAAGAATAACGTAGCTAGCATTTGCCTGGAAGAAAACAAGTAAAAAGAAAAGGACTGCTTCTGCTATGATAGAGTTGCTTTAAGTATCTGATAAAAACAGAAACAATAACTGAGACAATAAAAGTGAAGGAGGAGGGTTGATGAACATTTCTAATACTTAGCAAAGGGATGAGAATTTTGATACCTCCAATTAGGATAGAAAGTCTCATATGGCAACGTGCCATAGTATATTGGGATTAGATTTTGAAAGAGTATACTTTATTTAGTGAAAAGAAAAATTTCTTAGTCCCCCAATAGTCTGGGCTTCCTTAATTAAAAAAGAAATTAAAAATCCAACAAAGAAACTATAACTTGGAATCCACAAAAATTTTATAAATGAGATTAGTAATTTTAATAAAATTTTCAGCAAAAAAGATAACTTACATGTCTAACATCAATAAAAATTACTAATAGTCCTGATTTGTGGTGATGCCTTTAATCTGAGCACTTTGGAGGTAGAAGCAACCTGATCCCTTTGAGTTTGAGGCCAGCCTGATCTACATAGTGATTTCCACACAAGGAGAGCTACAAAGTGAGGCTATCACCACAACACAAGCAATCAAACAAAAGACTTCACCTACAATCAAACAAGAGACTTCTTTATAAACAAGAAAATTTGGCTCTTTAAATTATAATCAATTAAACTACAAATTATGTAATTTGTATGATATGATATAATTAGTAACAAAGGCTATTCAAAAGTTATTAAAACTATTATTTATTTACATGTTCAAAACTTTATGGAACTTAAGCACAATAAAGATATATAAAGATTGGGGATAATTCAAATTACATTTTTGTAGATACAAGTAAGGTTTGAAGGAAAAACAAGTAGCATAGTAAATATCGTACAACAAAAATATTAAAAGGACTTGATAATTAAGCCAAAGAAACTAATGGAAAGTAAACAGACAGAAAGATAATGAGGAAGATGCGGAGGAAAAGTAAGAGGGGGAGCAGATACATGGTTTAATCTGCTATTTGCTTTGTACTAGCCAACCTGCCTTACTTAACACAATGATCTCAGTTTCATCATGTGATCATCAATTATGGGGTCCCATCTTATTTATTTATTGGCTTTTTAAAAAATCATTGAACAGTATTTATTTGTACATATATAACACCTTTTATTAATCCAAGCACCAATTTGTGACCAGTCTAGTTGTTTTACATTCTGGTCCTTGTTAATAATATTATAATAAACAACTGAGGACAAATGTCTCTTTGATAAACACTGTACTAAAACTCTCTCTCTCTTTCTCTCTTTCTCTCTCTCTCTCTTGTGTGTGTGTGCGTGCGCATGCACGCACACACATAAATATCCAATAGTTGTGTTTTGGAATCAAATAATAGTTCAATTATAAATTTTTGATGAATTTTACACTGATTTCTATAGAAGCTACACAAATTTTCATTCTCTCCAGCCGTATTTTTTTTTTCCTTCATAGCATCGCCACATATCTTATGTCTTCACTGTAGTAGCCATTTTAATTGAAGTAAAGTGATGTCTCCTAGCAGTTTTGGTTTGCATCCCTGTCTTAATTCTGACTTTGACCTTGAGTTGAAAATCAATAGACTCATTCAGAAAATATCTTTAAGTTCCAACCTCAAAGAATTCTGTTTTACTGTTTTGTTTGTTTGTTTGTTTTTTATTGACTGGACAGAGTCTAGAATCACCTTGGAGATAACTCTCAGGGCATGTCAGTGAAACCAATTGTAAGACTGGGGTTAGTTGAGGTGAGGAGGTCACCTAAAATGTGGGCAGCGCTACTCTGCAGACTGGGGTGCAGGATTGTATAAGAAGTAGAAACTAAGCTGAGTCAGGGCTTTCCATGCCTCTCTCTTGGTGCACCCTGAGACCAGGTGTTTCATCCTTCTGCAGCCATGCCTTTCCCATCATTCCTATTCCACCTGCCTGTTCCAACTTGGTGCATTTCCTCTTAAACTGCTTCTGCCACGTATTTTCATAGCCATGAGGGTGTAAATAATATGAAGGACAACCATCAAAAGAGTAATTTATTAAATATATGTGGACATCTGGTTACAGTGTATGATGTAAGGAATCACACTCTCCATGAACACTTTAAAGCTTGCCTTTATAGTAAATGAATCTATTTGACATTGGTACAGTGATTTTGTGCGTGTGTGTGTGTGTGTGTGTGTGTGTGTGAGAAAAACAAACCCTTAGCATCATTCAACATGTCAGAAAGAATAGTTTTATTTATTGAATAAAACATTGTAATAAATGGAGTAAAAGATGACCAAAAAAGGACACTGTAAGCTTTCAGCACTGTTTCTATAGCTTGTAATGAAAAAAATATTTAAATTTCTCATTGTAACCTTAGAAAGGTAACCCTGTATTTCTAAAACTAAATGACTATTAAAATTGTTGAAAATTATCCACTCAAAATTGATAATTGATCACATTAAATTAGCTCTACTCTCAACCACCTGGTACTCTGTGGGTCTGATCACTATAACTGAACTTTGAGACTAGAGATTTTAAATGCTATGAAGGAGAATGTTAATATCAAAAGAAATACTGTCAAATGCTTATCTAAAAAAACTGTTTTAGGAAAATAGATAAAGTCACACCAATTTCCCAGGTAATGGTTCAGTGAAGAAAAACCTAAGGAAAGTGTTTTATTGCATATAACAACAGCAACAGAAATAACATGCTATAAAACCTTGAGGCAAAGTCACCTACAGCCGGTCTCCTTCATAATGAAAAGTGTTCCACAGTTAAGAGTCAAGTTCCTGGAACCACTACTTCTATTTTGTCTCTTATTTGGAGCTTACCCTATTCCAGCATTCTGTTGGGAGTAGTCTCCCTATGATGATGATAATGGTGGTGGCATTAGCTCCAGACTCAGTAAAGCCTAGAAATGGGAAGTCTTGACAAATATCATTGGTAATGTTCCCTTCCATATGTCCAGAATTCTTGCATTACATCTGTTCCAATCTTAAGTCCTGATATCCATATCAAGCAATGTTATACTACACTGGAAAATGACACAAGAAAACATAAAGTCTCTCTGGCAATCATTAAAAGTAGATATGAAAAAATAAAATAAAATTATACATCATGTAATTTGAAACATCAATATTTAGATATTTAATGAAAATAAATTGATAACTCAATGAAAAAAATTGTCTTGAATTGTAAAACACAGAGATTATATTAAACTATAATGCAATTATTAGGGATAGTAAAATATTTGATCAGTTTTACACATCAGTCCCTGAGTTTTTCCCCATCAGCAAAAATAACACAATGGTAATTGGTAGATATGGCAGTCATTTTCTTTAATGAAAACATATATCAAGTTGACTATATTTTCATATGATGAAAGAATCATTTTGTATCATAGAATATGATCAATGGTTTATATATATTGAAATGTATAATATGTAAGTTATTGTGAAATGAGAGCCTTTGGCTGAAAGTCCTTGTGTAACTCCACATTGCTAAATGACTCTCCCAACTTAATAGCCACAAATTGCCTTTTTTACCAAATTAGACAAAGCCCTTGAAATCATTTGAAAATAATTTAAAAACTAGTCTACTTGTGTCCTATTTGTTTTTATCATTAGACACTCTGTAGTAACCCAGAGAGTAAGTCATTAAATTGTGTATCATTAAGTTGACATAGGTTTGGTGGTTAAGATGTGACTCCTTAAATCACAGCACCAAAAATCACCCAGGGGTCTTTAAGCCACTCATCATTATTTCTGCTTCTAAACTCTTTCCCAGATTAAATGTGGAGAATGTTCTTGTTTTTCTTAGAGTTCATTAATCTCTTCTTTTTGTCATTTATATAACATTGTTCAATTACTGTTAACATCATCCTTGAATATCCCATTTCAGTCACTGAATTTATTCAGTTGCTCTTGATATCATCATGGAATTTACCATTCCAGACTCTGAAAATTTCTGAATTAATTTCTTCATGGTTCATTCTCATTCTTTCTATTTAACCTTTTCTGGGTTTTCAATAGTGCACTGTTGCTGTTGCTATTCCTTTAGAGGCATGAACACAGGTCTCAATGCTCTACAGAATGTGTGAATTCCATTTCTCTTACCGGGCATATCCTATCTACCTCTACTTCTGTTGAAGTTTTCATATCCTGTCACTGCCTAATGCACTTATTGTCCCTACCATTATTGACATTTTGTTATATACTAGATACTATATACATTATTCTCGACTATCAAGAATTATTTTTTCCATCTAAGAGTGTTTATTTTTATTACCTAGAAAAGTAAATTATTTGAGAAGAGTGCTTAATAACCAACCAATAAAATTTAAATTATCATAACTTTTTGAAGTATAGTAAATTATTTTATTTGTTTGTTTCATAATTCAGTCTTATCAGGAATCAAACCAACAGTCGTATAAAAGGCATGACTAATATATACAAGACTGTTGGTTTGATTCCTGATAAGACTGAATTATGAAACAAACAAATAAATGACAAATGCTTGCTACTTTGGCAAAATGAATGAATGATTCTATCTTTTCTGCAATCAGATTCAATTAGGTAGATTTAGCAGTGACCTGCATGATGATTTCAAGAGAAAGAAATTATAAAATCCTAATTTTCTGAGAAACTGCCATACTTATTTCCAAAGTGGTTGTACAAGTTTGCATTCCCACCAGCAATGGATGAGTGTTCCCCTGCCTTCACATCCTCTCCATCATAAGCTATCATTAGTGTTTTTGATCTTAGCCATTCTGACAGGTGTAAGATGGTATCTCAGAGTTGTTTTTATTTGCATTTTCCTGATAGCTAAGGATTTTGAACATTTGCTTAAGTATCTTTTGGCCATTTGAGATTCTTCTGTTGATAATTCTCTGTTTAGTTCAGTACCTCATCTTTTAATTGGGTTATTTAGTATTTTAATGTCTAATTTTTTGAGTTTATTTTGTATTTTGGGTATCAATCTGATGTGGGGTTGGTGAAGATCTTTTCTCATTCAGTAGGCTGCCTTTTTGTCTTATTGACGGTGTTCATTGATTTACAGATGTTTCTCAGTTTCAGGAGGTCCCATTTATTTATTGTTGCTCTGTGTCTGTGCTACTGGGATTATATTTAGGAAGGGGTCTCCTGTGCCCATGCATTGAAGTCTACTTCACACTCTCTCTTCTTTCAGGTTCAGTGTGGTCAGATTTATATTGAGGTCTTTAATCCATTTGGATATATTGCCATTTTGTGCATGGCAATAGATATGGATCTATTTTCAATCTTCTACATGTTGACATCCAGTTATTCCAGCACTATTTGTTGAAGATGCTTTCTTTTTTTCATTGTATAATTTTAGTTTCTTTGTGAAAAGTCAAGTGTTCATAGATGTGTGCATTAATATCTGGGTCTTCAGTTTGATTCCAATGGTCAAGGTCTCTGTATTTATGACAATACCAAGCTGTTTTGGTTACTCTAGCTATGTAATAGAGCTTGATATCAGGGATGGTAATGCCTCTGGAATTTCCTTTATTGTATAGGATTGTTTTGGCTATCCTGGGTTTTTTGTTTTTCCGTATGAAGTTGATTATTGTTTTTTTCAAGGTCTGTGAAAAATTCTGTTGAGATTTTGTTGGGGATTGCATTGAATCTACAGATTGCTTTTGGTAGGATTGCCATTTTTACTATTTTCATCCTTCCTATCCAAGAGCATGGGAGATCTTTCCATTTTCTGGTATCTTCTTCAATTCTTTCTTCAAAGACTTAAAGTTCTTGTCAAATAGGTCTTTCCCTTCTTTTGTTAGTGTTACCCCAACTTCTTTTCCTTATTGGTAGTTGATGAGGTTTAATCTGTTATTCAGAAAATACAGAGTATCCAGATCTCCTATTCAGTATCTTGAGAATAAATCTTCAGCAAGCAGAGGCTTATATATGTTTAGTGATTTTATATTATGTTTGAAAACTACTCTCAAATGTAGAAAATGGTTTTCTGAGGAAAGGAGCAGTTCACCAAATCCCAACAACTTGATATGAGTTGATGGAAGATGGGAGATAATGATAGTTTACACTGCTTTGTTATGTGTATTAAAAAGCAGGTCTTGATAGCGCTGGAAAATCATCACACTGATATTTAAAGTATATAGTTTTTTTATCTTTACAATTAATTTATTTGACCTCCAAAATTTGAGTTATTTATTAGTAAGTTACAATGATTTGCTTAGAATTGACTTTCTAGTATCAGTAATAAATGATCTTCCTGACATTGGAAACAGTGTAAAAATCCAAAAGTCCACTAAGCTTCCAAAATTAAAGTGAAATTTTTTTAAAAATAAAATTTCATTACTCATGTCACTTTTATGGAACCTAATCTAGTAAAGGAGAATATTGCAGGTAAGTGACTGACAGGAAAAGAGTCTCTGTTTAATTGGCACTGGCCAATTTATCAGTCTCTGATGTCAGCGACACTCCATTAGGCTGTAAGAAAGTGATTGGTGAGATAACTTTCAATTGAAAATCTCTGTGGATGGTAGTTCATGCCACCATTATATCAACTTAATGAATGACGCCCAATAGCATCCTCTTCTTACCAGAAGGAACACATCCATCATGGAACAAAGGATTCCCCAGTGCCAACGGGTTGTCATGTTTTTTCATTTCTTAGTCTGTGTGAGAACAAAAGGATTTCAGTCCAAACTGAGAAGAATGGAAGAGCATCCTTATTTTGTGGAAAACAATCACCTGATTTGCTGAAGTAATTTCAGTTCATTGTATTGCTTTATCTAGAAGATTGTTTACATAGATAAATTCATATCTTAAGCAAATAGGATAGATTCATATTGTATTCTGGAGATAAATTTACATTCTTCTGCTAGAGAAAATCTGCGTAATATATATACATATCTATGTATCTATATGTATCTGTATACATAGATATAAATACTAGCAATAGTATGTCATCTATACGCATATACACTCAATAGGAGTCTGATGTTTCTTTAGCATAACATCCAAGTTTGGCCAATAAAATCTTGGAAATTCAATAATCAATCAAAATCAGAAGGTATATCCCATACAATCTGTAAGAATGTATCTAGTAAAAATGCAGGGACATATTGAGATATACTAGTAACTATAGTTATTATTTATTCTAATATTTTTCTTTTTTTAATTTTTCACTTCCTTACTTTCCCTTAGTTACTTGTTTTTGTCATTGTTTTAGTTATGTCTTTCAGAGAACATGAGAAAGCTCCCAGAGACATTGGGCTTTGAATGCAAGTGAATATCCTGAACTGAAATTGAAGACAACTTAAGGCAGAGATAGTGCACACAAATACCTGCTGATCTTAAGGCACTTATCCCTGACACACTGTGCTTCAGACATTATCACCTTAGTCTCATCGTCTGGCTCAGATGAGTTCTTTCAACTTCTGAATGCCATATCACGCATTTTATATTAGTAGTTTTATCTCCACACACCACCTGTCTGTCTCAAAAGCTAACAATACAGATGCTGGGCGATTGAAAAATATATTCATAATCAAGGTCAACCATGTCATGCCACCTGTACTCACAAATACTGTAATGCTGAATATCTTGCTTCTTTTTACATTCAAATATTTTACAGTGGTATCTCACCTCAAATCCAGAAAATTCAAATTAGTGTATAAGTACCCCAACTTAAAAATGTTTATTATATATACTAAATTCATGCATTCTATAGTTTTCAAAATTATTTTTAGATAGCAAATATACTTTACTTGAAAAAATATTTGAATGTCAGTTTCTTATCTGACAAAAATGGTTATACTACATATGATGATTCAATGTTAATGTTTGTTTTGTTTTATTTCTTTTTTGTCTTTTTCGTGTGTGTGTGAGTGTGTGTGTGTGTGTGTATGTGTGTGTGTGAGAGAGAGAGAGAGAAAGAGAGAGAGAGAGAGAGAGAGAGAGATTTACAGATGGTAAGCCATTGTGTCAAGAACCAGACTTTTAATGAAAACTAAATACCACCAGCAGAGTCTTGCCAGAAGTGGTATTATAATTCTTTAGAACTGATTGGAGCTAATAGCTACTGTTTGCTTGACATGGTAATTTCTTATTTATTTCTATTTATTCCTTCATCAGTCACAAATTTTACACACACATACACACACACACACACACACTCACACTTTTAGGTTTAGGGAATATGAACTGAAGGGAAATTGGGGATATTTAGCTGACCCTGTTTACAAAAATAGTTTCTAAAATAATATTGTTATTAAGTTGTTGACAGAGGTTTCTGTCTTGCCCAGTTCCTGCAGTTGTTAAGTCCCGAAAAAACACACAGAGGTCTACATTAATTATAAAACTGATTGGCCTAGTAGCTCAGCCTTCTTATTAACTCTTATAACTTATATTAGCCCATTATTCTTGTCTATGTTAGCCACATGGCTCATTATCTCATTAGGCAAGGCAGTCACATCTTGCTTCCTCTGCGCCTGGGTCACAACTGTAGGCTGAGCTTTCCTTTTCCCAGAATTCTCCTGTTTTCATTGCCCCTCCTCTACTTCCTGCCTGGTCACTAGCCAATCAGCATTTTATTAAAAATAATACATGTGACAGGATAAAAGAACATTGACCCACAACATTAAGTCTTGTACTTTTCTGAAGGATATCAAATGAAAATCTTACTGGGATTATACTGAATTTCTAGGTCAGACCTGCAGGAACTTATAGTTACTGAAGAAGATACAAGTTCAGTTTTTCAGTTTCAAGAGGGAGAATGAATCCTGTAGAATAGAGGTTTCATGTAGACCTTTATCCAGTCTTACATATATGCAACTGTTTTCATAGTAGTTTTCTTTGCTTGATGAACCCACTGTGCTCTATTTTTTTCTACATAAGCCATTAACACTTATCACAGTAAGATGAACATACAGAATTAGGAAAGGATTCACAAAGTAGAGCCTCCCTTACCAGGCTTGACTTGGTGGCTGCCTAATTGGACAATAAAGTATAAGTGGGTCAAATAGAGCCTTGCTGTCTATATATCTTCCATTCAGCTGCCAAGTTTGAGTAGGGTGGTATATATTCAGTCTATATCTCCAACAAGGCCTAAAATATTTAAAAGTAAGTTTCATAACTATGATAAAGTAGAACAAAAAATTAATGCCAATAAAACTATTATAAACAAAAGTATTTTTGGCTATAGGCATTATTAATGGTAAGAAAGTGTTTCCATTTTGTAGTCATAATTATTCACAAAATTGTATCAACATTTAGGTTATTTTTAGTCAAAATAAACAAATCTCTCAATTTTATTATGCGGTTTTATTCTTTAAAATTTATTAAATTTCCACTTATGTGTGTTTTTGTATCACTGTGTGAGGATATGTGCAGCATGTACATTCAGGTGACCAGAGAAACCAGAAGAAGTTTTTGATTCCATAAAACTATAGTTACAGGTTATTGTGAGTGCTAGAAACCAAACTCAGGTCCTCAGCAAGAAAATAAGTGTTCTAGCCCACTGTGTTATCTTTCCATCTTGTTAAGATCGTGTTTTAAAACAAATAAAAAATAGTTATTCAAATGAAATTACTATCTTTGACTTGGTAATATATGTGTGCATGTGCATAACACGAAGAAATACATGGAATTCTCATCTCCAATCTTCACCAGTAAAATACTCAAAGATAAAATTAACTTCACATAACTTATAAATTCACAAAAGCAATAAGTTCATTTAAATCTGTATTAATGAACAATATTTAAAAGACTGGCTTTGCTGTTTTCTCTATTCTTTGAATTCTCTATTCTTTGTTTCAATACGACACTTAAGATACAAAGCAATTATTTCTCTATTGAGAGGCCTGGCACCATGTCCAAGAGATGACCACAGTCACTTTCATTAGGAGGCAATTGTGAATTTATGAATCTATTACTTCACCTATTATGTTGCATTGGCATTATTTGAGTAACAAAACTAGAAAACAAAATCATTCTGAGGTAACTCTGACCCAGAAAAGCAAACATGGAGTGCACTCATTCATAAGTGTATATTAAATGTAAAGTAAAAAATATCCAGGCTGCAATCCACAGCCATAGCGATACCAGATAACCAGGAGGGCCCAAAGAGTGACACATGAATTTTCCTGGGAAGGGAAAACAGAAGAGATCACCAGGGTAAACTGGAGGTGTGGGGGCGGGATGGGAAGAAGCGAACCTGTGGAATCACAGTGGGTGGGTTGAAGTTGGGAACATTAATGAAAGAGATGTCTTGATGGGGTGAAATTTTGGGGTGAGGAAGAAACCTGGAGGCAGGGAAGCTCCCAGGAATCCACAAGGAAGACCCCCAGCTAAAATTCCTAGCAATGATAAGAGTGGCTGCCTGAACTGGCCAACTACTGTAATCAGATTGATGACTATCCCAATTGTTGCCAGAGAGCCTTTATTCAGTAACTGATAGAAGTAGATGCAGACATTCACAGTCAAGCACTGGGCCAAGCTCGGGGAGTCCTGTTGAAGAGAAGAAGGAGGGATTATGAGGCAGGGGTGTCTAGGCCATGAATGGAGGAACCCACAGATACAACTGTCCTGAGCTCATGGGAGCGCATGGACCCTAGACCAAAAAAATAGGGAGATTGTATGAGACAGACCTAGTCTCTATGCATGTGTGTGACAGTTGTGTGGCTCGGTCTGTTTGTGGCAATCCTGTCCCAGGCACTTGAGCTGGTTTTGGGGAATTTATTCGGCATGTTGGAGGGCCTTGCCTAGCCTTGATGCAAGGGGAGGGGCTTGGTCCTGCCTCAACTTGATGAGTCATGATTTGTTGTTACCCTTGGGAGGCTTGCCCCTTTCATAATGCAGACAGAGGAAGAGTAGAGGGGAAGGGGTTAGATGGGAGGCAGGAGGAAGGATCAGGAGGGAGGGAGGGGAAAATATGGTTGGTATTTAAAACAAATGAAAAATTTAATTAGTAAAAACAATCAAGAAGCAAACAAACAAAAAACTAAATATTGTGAACACTTACTGCTTTACTTCATTTCTCTTACAATGAATGTAGCATTGAATTGTCTTATTATTGCTCCCAAATTTCATATTTTTTGGTGATATCATAGGAACCCTTTATTGGAGAAAGGATATTCTTCATTAATGGTAGATTCAATCTCAGTAAACATTTTACTAATATTTAACTAACTACAATTAGATAGAGCAATACTTTAAGATGATTTATATCTCCCTTCAATGTTTTAATTGTCTTGTCATTAGCACTGTCGTACAAAGACTATAATTACCTACAATTATCCTTTCAGTGTATATCTCAATTATACTTATTTGGAAATTCATTTATTCATTTGAAGTTTATCTACTCTTTTAAGTTTCATTTTCTCTGATTAAATCAAATTACCTAACAAAGAATATTCTGATATGAGAGAATGTTGAGAGGCCCTCATTGTGCTGTGGATTCAACAACAAAGATTACCTAGGATACCAGGAAAATCATGGGGGAACTTTAACTCTAGGAATGTTTCACACTGGATAAATTAAGGATTTTCTAAATTCTTCCTCCCATTTTCAGAGATAATCCATAGAAATTATGTCATGATAGAAATGTCAATATTTTAACTGCACATCAAATGTATGTATGTATATATGCAAATACACACACATGCATATACACATACATATAGATATATACTTATGCATGGCAAACATTGATAAAAGTCTAAGAAAAAAACAGAAAAATCAAGTACTGGAGTTGGAAACATACCTTTGATGAGTTAACAATGACTCTGTCCATAGTTTATATGTTGAGTATTGTCAAGGAGATATCTGATTAAGGAGTCAGTCATTTAACAATTATGCCGTGATACGAAGCTTGAAAGCATGTCAAAAAAGCTGTAATGATGTGGTCCATCATGTGAGAGAACCTATTGATACAATCAAAAGCTATAGTACATTTGGTCTGCATGAAGCTGCTAGAACCATAGTGTTTAATAGCAAATTTCATTAGTCATTTATTAATATTAAGTATCACATAATATCTATAATCTAGCATGCTATGATTTTGTGTCATTAGTGTATAAAGGATTGTTCACACTAACAATATGATCCAAGAGCCAGCTGTCAATCAAGTCCTGCACTCCCACCTGGTGGAGTTGCCTGATGGAAGTTGGATATTGTTAAGATAGGTTTGTAAAGATCTCTGGGTTTGGTCTGAGGGTTGCGCTGTTTCACATTTCTCAAAAGACTTATTGAAAGACTTTTCTCATTATATTCAGAACACCATTTATTAACACAATGTTTATCTTTATGATAATTGTGGCAAATTCCAGGAAGTTATTTTTCCTTTTGAGTGATAAGTGAGGTCTCAAGGTAGCCCAATATTCCCTGTAAAAATGACTTAAAAAATCACAACTACAGAAATTTTGTTTTTATTTTTTGAATTTTGAACGATCATGCTAACATTTTCATTTGATATTGATACTGATTTGATATTGATATTTCATGGATATTATCACTTGATGTGTATATTCTCTGTGGTGATTACTTATTGCTTTAAATATTTTTTTTTCAAGTCAGCTAGCAGCCTGGCTTTCATGAGTAGCATTATCACATGCTATAGCCCTGATGAGGCTGTTTGCCACATCTATGTGTGTCACATTTTGTCTAACTACTCTCCTGTGCACAAATTATTCATCCCTAGGTTCAGGGAAATTTTGTCTGATAATTGGCTGTTTATCTTTAAGCTCTTGCCAAGCTCTCATAGCCCAAAATGCACGTGAGTATAAAACTGGTTGGTTATATAGCTAATCCCGAACATTTTCATTAACCTTTGCCACAGGGTTGATCTACCATAATAACACCAGCTTTTCTTTTCCTTTCTTCCTGTACATCACATCTGTGCCCCAAACATCTCTTCCACTGTAAATATCATCTTCCACTGAGACATTCCTTAAAAAGAAAACTCATTTTAAATGAGATAAAATCCCTCTTTTTAGGTAATCTACCATTGTAGCATTGAAGGGGCCTTAACTCCATTTTTCTCTAACTGTATCTCTGAACTGCTCAAATAACTTAAAAATCCAAAGCATTGTGTAAGTGTTGTCCTGCAGCTTTCTTACCTACAGGGAAAGCCAAATGATCCTTAAATTACAAAACCTCTAAAGCCTTCTTGACTACAATATTGTGAAGGAGAAAGTTTGGAGTCTCTAGGAGCCTCGGTGAGGTTTGTTTTATCCTTTTTCTTAGAACTACCTCATTTTGGTCATTCTACAGATTTTGGGTTACTTTCATCTGCACTAAAGGCATTATATAGTGGGTCAGAGGGAGGACAAGAAGTTTTAATTGGCCGGCAGTCTGTTGGCCCCCAAAGGGTGAGATGAATTTGTCTCCAAGGAGCTCCAAAGACAGCAACAGCACTGTAAATACTAAAGGAGTTTTACAGGAAACAGTTTCCCTTGCTCAGGTTTTCATTTTAGAGTTCTTTAAATTTTGTGCCAGATTTTTGTATCTAATATTTTCTGTTCTGGAAACCATGAATCATGCTCAATAATAGTGTTAAAAATTGATCTAAATCATCCTTATTAATTGAACACTCCTTTATTTCAAGATATGCTTGATTACAAAGATATCATGTTTGGGAATACTTTGTGAATTTTACATGTTCTTCAATACTTAACAGTTATTAATTGCTGTGCTCCCCATATTTTCATGCTACCTTTTTCAAGCTGAATCCACTATGAATTGTGCCTTGAGCATTGTTCAATTCCCACGTTGTTAGTCACCACTTGCTATGTGTAGCACAGCCATGCAATAGAGGAATCAGGGAAGAATGATAATCGTAGGCAAAGACACTAGATTCTCTGTTGACTTTGAGAATAAACAGTTTTTATTATTTTTCTCTATTGTTTATATAACACTTGACTACTAAAGATATCCCTGAAATTAAGGCTTGAGGAAACAGTTTTCATGTCCCCTTTGTCTGCATACTTTCTATACTTCCATATCCTTGTGGTCTTCTTTGTATCAGATGACATTTCTTTTTAGACCCTATCTCATGTCTGTGACTTTCTGCTGTCACAGAGCCACACCTTGGACAAATTTGTGCCTGAGAAGGAACTGTGGACTCTCTGAAACATAGTACAGCATAATCACGGATGACTATGTCATGTCACTACAAAGGCTACAGTGAAATTATGCAAAAGAACACTTTAAGCCTCTTTATAGTCATTTGTGGCACATAGTCTGAGTATAAAGTTTTCCTGAGGGTAAACATAGTAAAATCCGGGTTACAAGCCTCAAGTATTTTCTGGATTTCTAGAACCTTGCTTTGGAAGTGACCAATGTCAAGAAGTTAGATAATTGGTATTTGGTCTATGGGGAAGTGCTTAAAACATCTTCTTCTGTCTCTCTTTGATTCCTGTTCACCATGAAGGAAGCATTATATTTTAGCCCACACTGGTATAGTGATGTATTGACTAAGATCTTTTTACTAACTGGTACCATGGAACAAAAACAATGATTCAAATACACATAGACCAAACATTTGAAACTATTAGACAACTAAATATTTCTCCTTAAGTAGATTACCTCAAATATTTTTGTCATAATAATTGGAAATGAAGATGCTATCATGAACTTTGTAGGGGTTTTTGATATAAATGATATCACACAGTCATGACTTTAGTTCAAATGAGTAGTGCCAATCTATCAACTAATTTGTTCTAATTTACGGTAATGATATATTTCAGTCACTAATGGCAGGGTATTCATTATCCTAAACACAACATGTATGATTTCCTAAAGTAGACCTTCTAAGTCTTGAGATCTCTTGAAAATCCTTTAGTGTGCAGACACAATCCAAAGTACATATTGTGATTAAATTAAGCAAAATTTATTTTGCAGGATAGCTTGGAAATCCCCAAACATTTAGGCTAAACATCACAATTTTTACTTCATTTGAGTCCAAGAAGAATTTTCAAACTAAATTTTAAAATGTTTAGGACTAAAAGAATATAGAGCTTAAAACATCAGAATTTTTAGATTCAGGCTAAGTGGTACATATGAGCAAATGTATAAGATAGAATGTACAAAAAGCAAAGCAGGGCGGTTGTAACATTGATAACCTTTGTCTCCACACTGGAAATCAGAAAATGAGGAATTAAACCCAATGTAATTAAAATAAAAGAAATAATCTTCAAAATAGAATCAGTTAATTTTTAAAGGAAAGCAAAAAAATATAAATGGCATTACAATGTCATTATTTAAATAGACCAATAATTAATTACTAACAAGCATGGCTAATCCTGAACAAAAAAAAGAAAGAACACAATTACTGACATCAGAAATAAAAGAGAAGCTATCAATACTAAGCCTGCGGGCATTCAAAGATAACAAATGTGAATAATTTTCTGTCTACTTTGATAATCTAGAGACAAAGAAAAAATTTACATAAATAAGCTTACAACAGTAGTTAACTTTTCAAAACAGAAAGCACAAGAATCAATTCAAAATCCATAATCCAGTTGGTCATCGGTGAATTCTATCAAAAATTGAAGCAAGAAATTACATCAATATCTTTAGTTAAAGCAAAAGAAATACTCCTTGATTCTCTATAGTAGGTATAACATAATAAATATATTACAAGGACAGAAAACAAAATAAAATTACCTTTTAACACAGATAAATAGACACACAAAACACTATGTATAATTATACATATATATTCATGTGCAAATGAATATATTCAAAATTTCTGCATGTTTATATATATATGTATTATATATGTATATGCAGAAAATTTGAATAAAATCTGAGCTTGGTAGATTATGCTAATAACCTTAACATCTGAAAAGTAGATGCACGCACTAAAGAGAAAAATAATAAAATTCAAATAAATTTCAAGGAATCCAAGAAAACTATAGCATAGTAGAAAGATAGATTTAATATATAAAAACCTATCTATTTTATGATCTACTCATAATGAATTAGTATAAATTGGAATTCAAACTATGACGTGATTTTCAGTACCAAAAAATTAAATATATGCACATAAAACTATACCTATATAACAAAAACTTAATTTTAGATGCAAATAGACAGTGGTAATTGAGATAAATAAGAACAAATAAATACACAAATTAATCTAAATAAATGAATATATTTTCTTTCAGAAATGTTTTGAAAATATTGGGTTCCCTACAAAGTAGAGTCAATAAATAAGAAGCATTCTTAGTAGTTCTGTGGCTTGTAAAGCTTTTCTATTGTTGATTTCCAATATTTTGTGTCATGCACATTCCACTGTGTTACTGCTACAATCTATACTCAAGTATACATATGGCCACATGCTGATGCTTATCCTATACAATTCCCAGAAGTGTATTTTCTGGGTGGTGTGACTGGGTCAGGTTTAAATGTTTGAAAATGGTTTCCTTTACTTATTTACTTATTTGCCTCTTCATTTTAACTTTTGCTTAAGAAAATCTATGAGATGTCTTCTGAATTAAACTTTCTCATTGCTTTCCCTTTGTGTCTTGGGGAAAAATACAACCAGGCATCACAAAGGTTGAAAATGTAACCTTTAACTAATACTCTACTTTAAATTGGACCCAATTTCCTTATTAAGATGAACTTCATTTTTAGTTTCCTTCTATATTATCCAGGAAAAAAGAGGGGAATCCAGATGTTGGGTAGAGAGTGGTACCCAGGAGGGTATTTCCTCTTAAACTGTTTTAAAAACAAAACAAAACCAACTCTCTTCTCTCACCTTCTCTTCATCATTCAGAACATATCTGCGCTCCAGTCATAGAGGTCCTTAGGATTTCTGGAGGGCAAACTGTATTAAACACTTTGAGATTTGTTCCTTGACCTTTCAAGTTTGCTTTGGGTTTGTCATAGTTTCCCTCCTGTTCCATTTGTCCTTGTCTCTAGCTCCCTTATAAACTTAAACTTTATTTGAAAACACTTGTGTTTTAAAAGCTGTGTGTCTTATTGTGTCAACTCATAACATTGTCCTACAAAATGTCTCCCCTTTTATTTATCCATTCTCTCTTATTTCCACAAGCTGTTACCTTCTTGTCTCTGAGACTAGTATACTAACTGCAGGATCAATTCTGAGCACATCTAGGTATTACAGAAGCACAAGTACATATTCCATCTGCACTGTCTGTGTGAGATTTGACAAAGTGCTTAACACGGAGAAAACTGAACTTAAGGTATTTACCTGCACGATTCAAATTAATTGTCTACTACTTCATCTTGATCTAGAGATTAGTTAGGTAATGTGCACAGGAATGAAGGTATAAATAAGTGTTCCCAGATAATGCAATATTTGTAGCTGATCTGTTTTAATTGTATCTTGGTCAGTGATTGGAGATTATCCTTAAAAAGCTGAACTATGCTGTTAAAGACCTGAAGTAAAAGGATGGATAAATGGTAGACTATTGCACATGTTGCATTAAGGCAGCACACTTAGCATTAGCTTGTCCTAAGTGCACTATATTTAATAGCCATTTTCATAAGTGACCCGAGTTATAAACTTCTCTCTATCAGTTTTTACATTAGTAACATCATTTGAGAATTTTGCAAATATGTGTTTTGGTCAAGTTCACTATGAGTTCCCTCTACTCCAAGTTATCCTCCATATCCATCAACTATTATTCCCTCCCAACTTCATGTTATTTTTTTTATTAATTTCACTCAATGGATCCAGTATGTACATGGGCTTGGGGCTGTCTTCCGCAGCATGGTAGCAATTCAGAGACAATATCTTTGAAAAGAAAACCTGTTTTACCCCTACCAGTAATCATCAATTTTTAATGGCTCTGCATGTAAGAATGCACCTTCCTGGTCACCGTCTACATCCATTTTAGGATTTTGCCTGGCTTAATCTTTCTCAGATGTTTGCAATTTGCTGTTCCTATGTGCAACTGCCTGTTTTATACTTAAAATATTGTTTTGATGTGTTTGTTCACAGCTCTGGGTCTTAAATCTTTCTATCTTCTTTTCTCTGGTGCTCCTTTACGTCTTATGTAAGTACAATAATCACTTTTGCTTCCATCATCCTACTGTAACATGATTTTAAGAAGAAAATAAAAGCTGCCTTAAATGATTACATTTGGCTATTTCTACTGAGAATTTGTTGGTTGTCAGTCTTTCCAGATATTTTTATTAAAGAATAGGTACTTTTAAATTAATAATAGATCAAATGAAAATAACAGGCATAAAAGTAGAAAGGCTAATATTTGTAAGAATACAACAACTATAAATTGTTCCACAGAGTATCAAATGTATTGTTTGTACTCTCCACATTTCTGTAGACCCTCTTCTACTTCTACCTTATGATTATTGTCATTTATGTAATAATGATAGTTAGGAATGTATGTTGAAGGACTTCATTGTCCCATGTAATCTTCTGATAAATTTTGGGTATGTCAAATATTTTCTATTTTCAGGATCTCAAGGAGTTTGAATAAATTGATCAAGAAATATATCATTTTCTTAATGGCAGTTTCTGAACCAAATGATTTTTGGAGTCCTTGAATTGATTTAAAGTTCTTTGGAATGCAATATCTAGTCATATATTACACTGATATATTTTGTCCCATATTTCCTTGAGACCAAGAATATCACATAATTGCTTTATACTGTTGGAGAAGTATAAAATAACTGCCTTTGTGATGCAGTTGATGGATAGAACGTAAATGAACGAACTTAATCCAAATTATCTGCAATGTCTACTGATATTTCACTTTCAATTTTGTTAATTTTCTTTTAAAGTGGATGCTGTATGTATATTAGGGAAAGGTAGGTATTAATTTGGGGGGGGGGAATATCTTTTGGTGTTATTTCTTCAACATGTGAATGATCTGCCACTGCGCAAATACCTCCGTAGAAGAACTTGAGTACATGTCAAGAAACAGAAGAGAATTATAAATCAGAGCTGAATCTTTGCCAGGAGATTGCTTGTGGGGTTCAAGTAACAGGACTAAGGAGAGAAGCCCAGGGAGGTGGAGGGCATCTCTGATAATGAACTTCATCATTTTCCCTAAGGTGGGTTTCTGACAGTGCAGCCTACAGTGGAAGAGACAATCATTTTGAAAGCTCATGTTTTTTAACCCCCTGAATCATAATGAGATGGCATCACCTTTGCCTAAACACCAATGAATTTTGTAAACTACTTTGTAGAACGATAATTAGCACAATATTGAAATTGTATGAATTTTCCATGAGAACTGGAATCCTAAATAGCATGATTTACTACAAAACAGCTAAAAAGCAATTACATTTACCCTCTGGGAAAATCCTTTGTTTTGTTGTCTCATTCAAAATTCTGCAAAGCAAACTACTTATATTGGGACTGTTGCTACCCAATGTAATGATTGAGTAATGGATTTAGCCACTGTGTTGGATATGAATTAGAGAATAAAGTTTGAGGATAAAATGTTTTTTGGTGTGTGTTTGTGTGGTGTGCATTTATTACTTCAGAGTAACTGCAGCAATAGAAAAACGTTGTAGATAAGTGAGGATATGTTTAGCACTCTTTCTCTAATAACTAAGAAATACTATTGTCTTCTTTATTATCTACTATTGATTAGATATGAATTCATTGTACAGAAATAAGCTCAGCCAGATATTTTAGCTTAGTTCCTAAACTAATTGGAACAGACTAGAAATGTTAATTTTATGAACAGAAATAAATTTGTTAGTTCCCTGATTAAATTCAGAGTATACACACATACATCTTTGTATGTAAATATATTAATCAAATGATTATATATTTAAATATACCTATTATATACTTTAACAAAGATACATTTGACATGATAACATATATCAAATGATTTCATAGAACTACTTCAAATAGAGTTTACTGTTTGTACCAATTGGTATCTACTCTCTCTTTGAGCAACTTTTTGTATATCTGTTGCTCTGTTTGTTCTGTGTCTATTCTTGTTGCTTCGTTTTCTCTTTAGAAGGTTACTTAAATAATAGAGAAAATCTGTAATATTTTCTGTTTTTAAGACCCTGGAATATCCTTTTAAAAATGCAAAATTAAGAGATTGACTATTGGCAGATTTTTATAATAAAATATCACACTGAAAGTCCTTTTTGGATAAGAATCCCTTGATCTTTGTTCTGGTATGGTTTCCCAAGTGTGAAAGATACTTTTATATGATGTGGACATCCTCATGTAACCAGTAGGAAATCTATTCTGATAATTCAATGTTCATAATCGCAATAATTATAAACTGTTGGGATACTATAGCTAAACATTTCGCATAAGTTCTTTAGGCTGCTACAGCAAAGGTCTTAAGACTAGGTGATGTAAACATAAACGTACGTTATAAAGTCTTATGGACTGAAAAACCTAAGATTTGTATGTTGTTGATACTGCTGTCTCTCTCTCACAGACAAACACACACACAGAGAACACACTCACACAGACATACATACACTTGTATGTGACCACATAAACATTTATGTATGTACATACATAATACACATATATATATACATATGTTTGCATATAAATAGCATTTATCCTAATAATATCCACAGTTTGAGTCCTAAAAATTACTTTTCCTTACAAGTAAATCTTCTTAATAAGGCCCTCCTTTTTGTTTACAGGTGGAATTCTCCATCTTTACATGGCTTTTGGACTCTTTCGTGCATAAAGAGAAAGATCTGCTGTCCTCTACTCTGAAGGACACCAGTGCCATCAGATCAGAACTTCATGGTAATGTTTTACTTTACAAACCTGTAAACATGTTACATTTGAAAGTTGATAGGTATTGCATTGAATATCAAAATAATTTGGATATTATTCAGCTGTTAAAAAGTAAAAAAATATTAAATTTTCATGAAAATAGATGGATTTGAAAACAATCATTATAAGTGAGATAATCCAGACTGGGAAAGACAACAATCATTTGTTTTCTCTCTTTTGTAGATATTTGATTCGAATATTCAGATACAAGCCTTTCTTTTGGAATAGGCATAAAGATCCAAATATTAATAAGGGGCTCTAGAGGTTTACTTCTATTTCTAGAGTTAAGGTAGATAGAAAGTAATGTTATAAAGGGTTAAAGAAAAATAATAGAATGTAAAATATTAAGTAGGGTGGAAGATGGGAAGATAGGTAGAGGCAGAAATACAGGAAAGGTAACCAAAATGAAAGACCTTTCAAAAGTCTCAAGTGTAAACTATTAATATAGAAGCTTCCTAAAATATGTATGTACATGTACATAAAACATTGCAGTAAAATTACTCTAAAATGAGGTAAGAATGCCCATACTATGAACCATAGGCTAACAACAGCAATAAAAACAGTGCCAGGAATTAATTTCTTTTCTAGGAAGTTGTCATAAATGCAAAAATCATTACAAGTTATTGCCAAATCTCTTGGATACCTTACAGAACTTGAAAGTAAGGTTGTATTTCTGAAGATACCACGCACTTGAGTCATAGAACTTGGAGAAATCAAGCTGATACTGACTTAGAAGTTTAATCCTTACTGGTTGTCTGGAAGATTCTGGAAAAGAAAAAAATCATTTGTCTTATTCATCTGAAATCAATATGATTTTCAATAGTGACTAACCTGGCAACTTATGCACATTGGTGTGATCCTTGCATAAATGTCATGACTGAAGCTAAATTTCATGATTGAATTTAAACCTTGGTCCTCAAGATGAAACCCATGGTGGGCACTTTTATTGGTTTAAGGATCTTTGGTCAGACAGGTCATAGATCCAAAGACAAAGGCTACTTCAATTATTCTATTAAATGGGCATGTTATTGAACTGATTCTTAATAACCATATATTAGTGTATCTTTCCTTCTTCATCAAAGACAAATCTCATCTTCCTTCCTTCCTTCCTTCCTTCCTTCCTTCCTTCCTTCCTTCCTTGCTTCCTTCCTTCCTTCCTTCCTTGCTTCCTTCCTTCCTTCCTTCCTTCCTTCCTTCCTTCCTTCCTTTCATTTTCTTTCCAGTCAAAGTAACCATGGAGTACAAACACTTCAAATGTGAAACAAAGTAATTCTTTTCTATAATCATCTACTTATCATTATATCATTATTTAACTGCACATTTCTTGTAAATTATCTTTAGATTAAGTATATTTTGAGATTGTAAATTTATTTCTATTTGTACATGTAAATAATTTTAAAAATTCAATTTTATTTTCTATTTTCTTTTTAATATTAATACTGTAATTTCAGATATTAATATGTATTTTTGTTTGATATGCCAAGTTTTATTGCTTTTCTATAGAATTCATAGTTAGAAATGTCTTGAAAATCACCAGTCTAGTGAGGAACATCCAAATGATTAAATGACCTACTGAACTTTTTCTCAGTGACACACCCACCACCACGTAGAATTTTGTTTTGTTTAGAAAGGGGATACAATGAAACATGAGATGAAGGTACAGTCATAATTAAAGACCAAAGTCAGTACTTATATTAACATTAATAATTTCCAGTCTGAGCAAATGTCAGGCCTGTATGTTATCTGCTCACACAACTAATAACATTTAGAAAATAAGAAACTGATTTCTGCAATGACTGGCATTCCTCTATGAAAGACAGCAACTTTAGGCCTCTGTCCTCTCACTTTGTTTATCCACTTGTTAATTAACAGAGACAAACACTAAACCAAAATAAAAATATCCTTAATATAAGATTAAATTATTAAAATATACAATTTGTGCATAGAGACATCATTTCCAAAGTGTCTCTGGTTTTTCTCTGGCCAAAAGTTTGGAATTATGTTTTGAACTAAACTGATCCTTTCAAGGGATCGCTTTTAAAAAATAATATTTTGTATCTAAGAACTACTTATCTTCTTCTTTAAGACTGTCACATGAATATTATAAAAATTTAAGAAAAGATTATGGTTCTATTTAAATGTAATTCTTTTTTTATAATATTGGCTTGATGACAACCTTATTCAAAACTACAAAAAAAAATCTACCTTAAAATTATACAGAGTAAGGAAACCATTTTACACAAGCATCTTATACTTCCATCCACATTGTCAATAACTTTGTTGGATGTATTCTTTTAGCAAAGTCACCTATGAAAAATATTACACAGGACTCTTACTAGACAGATGTAAGATCTCAGTTTTAATGCCTAGAACCCAAGAAGAAGATTGAACATTTTAGGATTAACTCTAAAGCAAGATGAGCAGAGAGCTAGACAAGAAAGATGAAACAAAGGAGAAGCAGAAAATTGACAATCACTGAACATGGTACAAGGAATGTAGAGGTGCTTCATAGCTTATTCTAGAAGCCTGCCATATGCCTCATAATTGGACTACAAATTTTCATGACATGAATTGCAACAGTTTAGGTAATATATATTACATTGAAAAATTAATCTCTTTTTCATGATTTGACACATAATTCAGGAAATTCTTTTTCCTGTCTATCATTATCAAAATCAAAGAAATTGTGAAATAAATCATGTTTTACTTCATAGAAGATAATATGCAGTGATAGGATGTTGAGGGTAGTGTAATCCAATAACCTCACAGATCTTGTGCTGAAGATTTTGCTACTTCAGCTATTCTTGGAATAGAAGAGTACCAGAAAGCATGCTTTGCTATTTTCACTGTTTGACTATATATATTTCATCAAAAAATTTCAACCACATTATATCAAATTACTTGCTTCTCTAGTGATAATATTGAAATGAAAACCCACAATTTAGTGTTGCTACAAGAATATTAATTATTTAGTTAAAAATTAAGATATTATATGTTAAAATGATAATCCTATAGTAAGCTACTAATTTTAAAACTGTTTTGTGTCCTCCTGAGTTATACAACTCAGTTTGTAACTAGAAAATCTTTCCATAGCAACTTATTTTCTAATTCAAACCTAAGTTCTGTATACCATCTACTGCATACAAAATATGAAGGAATAAATAATAAAGGAACATAGAAGGTAATTAAGTGTATTCTTTTGGATAAACATATTGAAGCAATATTAATTAATATGATATTTATCAAGTACTCTATAACGTAGATACAAAAAATACCTATTGTTTAGTTGACTTTCAGCAGACATACCATGACAATTAATTAAATAAACTAATATCAACACAATGGTATGTTTGATGTTTTATCATTTTTGTAATCATATATCTGATAATAATTCAGAGAGTGTCTTACAGTTTATGAAATACACACCAGCATAGTAGGTAATGCAGACTTGCAGAAGTATGAAGTGGTTGTTTCCATTGCACCTGTGAAGTAGAGTAAGAACAGGAATTCAGTCTGTTCTATAAAACCTCAAGACCTTCCTTTATGATTTTGTTTTTCTCCCAGCAAGGCTTCTTTAAAATTCCCCATTTTTCCAAAACAGTGCCACCATCTGGGGACAAAGTATTCTAATGAATGAACACAGAAATAATAATTTACATCCAAAGAATTTTCTGTTTCTAGTTCCCTTGTAACTAGTTCCCTAGTACCTATGTATACCTCATAATAAAGAATATAATCATTTCAACATCAAAAGTCCTCATTGCCTTTAAACAATCTAACATGGGATCAAATTGGATCCTCTGAATGTGGTTGACAGGGCAGACTGAGGGTCCAATAATAATGGCACTGGGATTTGTCTCTATTGCATGTACTGGCTTTTTGGGATCCTATTCTCTTTGGATGCATACCATCCTAAGCCTGGATGTAGCAGAGAGGGCCTTGGACTTTCCACAAGGCAGGGTGCCTTGCCCTCTCTTAGGACTAGAGGGGGGGAGCAGGAGGGAAGTGGAAGGAGGGGAGGAAGTGGGAATTTTGATTAGTAATATTTATAAAGTAATAAAAAGTAAAAAACAATCTAATACTGTTTAAAAGTTGAAAGCTTCTTCAGAAACTCAAAGAAATCTTTAACTGCATTCCTCAGAAATGTTGAAAATAAAAACAAATTACATATTGACTGCATTCAATAACAATAAGTAAATATTCTTATTTTAAAAGTGAGAAAATGGGCAAAACATAAAAATATAGAAATAAAGACTGAAATCTGGTGGAGCAAATACTAAATTTTGTTTCATATTAAGTACCTGGAGCTGTTGATTGACTTGTTCAGGCTCCAAAACCTTACATAGCCACACAATCAAAGCTATGCAGTGTGTAGAGCATAAGCACTCAATCTTGTACATTATCACTTCATGTCCACAGCTTTCCTCAGCAAATGACTCATTAGTCCCTCATTTCCTACGTCCTTTTTTCTAGGTTGTGTCACTTTCACCTATAACTGATTAGCTTTTAGGGACATACATTGCCTGTCTTCATCAGCTCTCTTGACCCTTGACCCAAGATCTCAATAATCTAGTACTTTCACATCTTGCATGATGGCAAAATCAGTACATGTGATGATATTGCTCAGTTATGCTTCCAACATGAGATGTAGTTTGCCCTCATTGAAAAAAAACTACAATGGCCTCTGTATACCTTGGTGGATTAATCTGAGAAAGCAATTTCCTGAACAGTTTTTTCTGAAGCAGAATACTCCCTAAATTTTACTCTTAGGTCATGATTTCTTTTTCAAATGTGTTTTCAGTTTTACAGTTAGAGTCATGAATGAATGGAATCTTACATTCAGGTAACTTTCTTATTACTTGCTAGGGAGCACTAGTTTGCTTGTGTAAAGAGGGCAATCTCTTTAACAGTTATAGCTGCTTCTTTACCTAGCTTATGTACAACTTAAATAATTAATGCTCCTTTCCCTATAAAAGGATATTTTCAGAACCTTATACTTCATTTATTGTTCTCTCTCACAGCAGGCTTGGAAAAGAGCAATGAGCAGCACTCATGACACAGTCTGAATACTATCTGTAATTGAAATTTACTTATCCAAATAAATTACCCCATTACTTTTGAATTCAGCATCACTAAATTCCTTAGGACAAGTGTCAAAGTTGCCACATTCTTTGCCATAATATTGTCACAGCACATTCTTCTCTAATCTGGTTTTTAACAGAGTCCATGTTCACTCACAAAATCCCAGTAGTAAGGCCTTCACTATACTGATTTCTGAACGCATGCTGATCTTATAAACCTTCATCAGAATGTCCAACCATTCTCTGTTTGAAGTATTTTAGAAAATCTCTAGCTCAAAGTTGCAAGAGTTTTCATATTTCTTCTATGAAATGAATCCAAACGCTCAAGAAACACAGCTGTCTCATGGCAATGACCCTAGTTATTGGTAGGAGTATAATAATACACAATTATGAATGAGTTAACTTTTTTATTTTCCTGTTGTCATTACATGAATCAAATCTACTTGAGGGAGAAAGGTGGTGTGGAACAATGGTCTGTATTCTGTCAATTATATTTTAAATAAATGCTGATTGGCCAGTAGCCAGGTAGGAAGTATAGGTGGGACAACCAGATAGGAAGTAGAGGCAGGCCAATGACAACAGAAGAATTCTGGGAAGAAGGAAGTTCCTTCTACAGTCCTGGCCCAGCCACAGAAGAAGCAAAATGTGACTGCCTTGCTGAAAAAGATACTGAGCCATGTGGCATACACAGATAAGAATAATGGGCTAATATAAGTTGTAAGAGCTAATAAGAAGCCTGAGATACTAGACCAATCACTTTATAATTAATGCAGACCTCTATGTGATTTCTTTGGGACTTAATGATTACAGGAACTGGGCAGGACAGACAACAGAATGGTGTGCTAACATGGGGCTAAGCACCAAAACTACTTAAAAGCCTGAGAGAACTTGGGAAGTTGTTCTAGACAAAAAAGAATAGTGTAAAGCTTGGCTTATTGATAGCAGAATTTTCTCAAGTGGCCTCTGCTTGCTACAGGCAAGCACTCTCATTTTAGAGAGGCTACCTGATTTAGCTTTAGCTGTAAAACCTTTCAGCTCTTTTGAGAGTTCTTGCCAAGAAACACTTAAATATTGTTGATGAAAAGCTGACCACATGCTTTTTGGTTTTCAGCTGTAGCAGGAAAAAAGCTGCACCATTTTAAAACACTGGCTTTCTGGGCTGTCCTGTCAGTGCAAACTCTGAATTTTCCCAGGCAGGAAGTCCAGCTACAGATCATTTGAGTGTGGTTTGTGAGCAGACTGCTCCAGCTTACTTAGTGGCAAGGACCTTGAAATGCCATAGAGTTGTGGCAATGTACATGACTACAGCTGGTACTTCTGCCATGAGGCTAGAATCTCAGAAAGCTAAAAAATGGGCTGGATCCAGCTGTGAAAGCTATGGCTTTAAACTTACCCATATTGTTTTGCAAATTAAAGACTCATGTGGTCAGAAAAAGAGAGAGAGATACGGTAAAGATAGATACAAAGATGAAAATACCTCTAAATGGTTTACTGTGTGTTTAAAAACATATGTAGGCTTGGGAGAAAAAGGAAAAAAAGAAAAAAGAGAGTAGTTGGGTGTGGTGACACACATTTAATCCCAACACTTGGGAGGCAGAATTAGTCAGATCTCTGCGAGTTCAAGGTGTGGTTTCACATGCCTTTAATCCCAGCACTTGGGAGGCAGAGGCAGGCAGATCTCTGTGAGTTCAAGGGCAGCCTGGTCTACAGAGTTAGTTCCAGAACAAAGATACACTGAAATGTCTCAAAAAGCCAAAAATTAAAAATCAAAGAAATATAGGTTAAAATAAAGCCATGTAAAGATGAAAAAAATACACAGAAAGTCTGGATACTGTATGTTATTATGTTCTCTTTGAATTGTTTGACTGCCGAGGAAGGAAAACAGCTGCTAAAAGATATTTGCTTATAAATGCTGCTGAATTAATCCAAGATATATGTTTTGAAAATACCTTAACTTCAAAATTGAAGTCAAAAGGTATGTTACTTTGGAGAAGATGTTTTGCTTTTATATCGACAGAAAATGAGAGGCTCTGGATTTATTCGCAGTTAAGAAAAATCAGGTTTGATCAAGGAAGACCACCTGAGAAATCTCCAATAGGAGTTTATGGCTCATTTGTCTGAGTTCTACATTCAGAAGAAATTCAAGACTACTGCTTGAGATAATCAAGCCTCACAGGATGTTCCAGTCAGGACTTGATCATAATTCTAAATTTTCTTTAGGTCCCCAAAAGATTATCAGTACCCCCAACCAGCAGGAAGTAGCCTGGAATACTACACCTACATTCCCCAAAAATAGACTATGGATATTTTCCTTTGTTTAGAACGTTGGTTACAAGTTGTTATGGCTAATGGTCAGGAGAAAAGCTAAACAAAGAATATTAGATTCAGAGTTCTTGAATTTTTTTTGGTTTATTGTTATGTGCATTGGTGTGTTGCCTGCATGTAAGTCTGTGTTAGGGTGCCAGATCCCCTGCAACTGAAATGACAGACAGTTGTGAACTGCCATGTGGGTGCTGGGAATTGAACCTGGCTCCTCTGGTAGAGCAATTGGTGCTCTTAACTGCTGAGCCATCTCTCCAGCCCCAGAGTTCTTGATTTTTTTTTAAAAGAGGGGGAAGTGGTATGGGACAATGATCTGTATTCTGTCAATTATATTTTAAATAAATGCTGATTGGCCAGTAGCCAGGCAGGAAGTTTAGGCGGGACAACCAGAAAGGAAGTAGAGGCAGGTCAATAAGAACAGAGGAATTCTGAGAAAGAGGAAGTTCCTTCTGCATCTCCTGGCCCAGCCACAGAAGAAGCAAGATGTGACTGCCTCATTGAAAGAGGTACTGAGCCATGTGGCATACACAGATAAGAATAATGGGCTAATATAAGTTGTAAGAGCGAATAAGAAGCCTGAGATACTAGGCGAATCACTTTATAACTAATGTAGACCTCTGTGTGGTTTTCTTGGGACTTAACAATTGCAGGAACTGGGCAGGACAGAAACCCCATCAACAGAAAGGATTAAATTTGCCTACAGTCTTTAATGGATATGATCTATCACCATGAATTAAGTACAGCAAATGATATGAGATGGATAGTCACAGGATCTGCAGACAAGTAGAATAAGGGCAGGAATTCGGGCTACACTATCAAACCATAGGGTCCGTTCTCTGTAAACATATTCCTGCAATGAGGCTCTACACCTTAAAAGTTCTACAACCTTTCATAACTAGTGCTTCTAAATGGAAATATGATATTCAACTACATGGGCATGAGCATATAGGGGACACATCTTCTTCAAACTACAACATGTGTCCTGTGTCTCATTCTTTTTATCACCAGTGAGTGCAATATGGAGTATCTTCACAACGGTGAATTTTACTGGCATGTGGCTTCTTATAATATCTGTAGCCCCATTTAAACAGGTTAAAATAATGTTATGTATTTTTTAATATCTTGAAGTTACTTCTCTCTGAGCTTTAAAAGTAAAATTGTTTAGTCAAACTCATATATTAGGAAATTATACATTTGCTCACATAAATATTACAATATTAAACAGTTTAAAACCAACATTCATCTAAAACATGACATAAGTAAATCATTTAATTTTTAAAATAACATAAGTCAACCTTGGCATTGAATTAAATCTCTAAAATTATTGGTTTATCTGTCTTTTATGATTTATCTTTTATCATAAATAAAACTCACTATTTTGTATATAGGTTGTCATAATGATGAAGAAGATAGTGCATATCAAGATATAATATATGGCATACTAATATTTCAATAAGAAATGCCTATAATTTTGTTGAAAATTAAGGAGGATGTTGAAATACATGAGAAAATACCATTATCACTTAGTAAATAGTATATAATGATGCTGAAATAAGTTTTAAAATTTGAATATTAATAACTTATCACATTGAAAGTAGGTACAACTATATTATCAGAATTTTTACCCTGTATTCTTATATCAGATAAAGGTAGCTAATCATAGAACATGCTTCATTTCTGGCCTCAAAAGTTTATTTTATGTTTCCTTTAGCACATAAGAACAATGACACCTTTCACAGACCTGAAGCTTTGGCACTACTGTGAGCTAATGGAAATTCCTACCTAGTTTTATAAACCTCACATGTACAGTGCCAGACTATATTAGCAGAATTTCACCAGCTTCGATTAGAATTAGTTAGTCCTTGTCTTTTCATTAAAGTTTCATCTCTTTTTTGTTAAATAAACATCTCTTCTTATGTCCAGCTTATCCATATTTTCTATTAACATCCAGAGCATCCAACAAATTACCCACATGTAACAGATATAAATGTAATGAGTATCTATTAAATATAATCCTTGACTAATTATCTCCACTCCTCTGCACCTTCCTAATAATACTTTTTGATTAGCCTTACAAGAACAGAATGTTCCTAACAACATGCACTAATGTAAAAGTGTTAACTTTGTTCAAATCTACCTATTCATGGTATAAACATTAGAATGTAACAGAAATTAAGAATTATTATACCTACTAGTTTAACAATAATTATTTATCCATATTATTCTGATAGTTTATTTGGTAGCATGTGAAAAATGTTTCCTCCTTTATC
>PVIU01008563.1:0-82346 GCA_004026605.1 Ondatra zibethicus
TCAAAAAGATAATACATGCAGAAGAGATAGGTCCTGGTGTCATTGTTGATGGGTTCTCCATCTGCCAACTTTCGCCGCCACATTCAGAGTCTGGTTTGATCATATGCTCATTCAGTCCCAGTCCAGGTGGATTGGTGCGCTCCCATTAGTTCAGGCACACTGTCTCAGTAGGTGGACCAGCCCCTCACGGTCCTAACTTTATTACTCATCTTCTCCCACCTTCTGCTCTTCACCTGCACCTTGGGGGCTCAATCCATTGCTCTGATGTGAATGTGGGTCTCTGTCTCTATCTCCATCCATTGGATGAAATTTCTGGATTCTAATTTTCAACCATGGTAATCTAATAAGATATAGGTTGTTACTCCAAATTTTTTTTTTGTATCTGGGGAGGTTTGCTTTGTCACTGAGTATAAGATCAATTTTAGAGAAGGTTCCATGAGGTGCTTAGAAGAACGCATATTCTTTTGTGTTTGGATGGAATGTTCTGTAGATGTCTGTTAATTCCATTTGAGCCATGACATCTGTTAGTTCTCTATTTTCTATGTTAGGTTTCTGTCTGGCTACATGTCCATTGGGGTATTTTTATATGTGAATTGAGTGCATTCATATTAAGAGATATTAATGACCAGTGATTGTTAATTCTTGTTATTTTTCAGTGATAGTGTTTGTGTTTCCTTCTTTGGGTTTTGTTGGTGTGAGGTTATCTGTTGCCTTTGTTTTTGTGTGTGCAGTTAACTTCCTTAGGTTGGGGTTTTCCTTCTACTACTTTCTGTAGGGCTGGTATTGTGGATAGGTATTTTTTAAATCTGGTTTTGTCATAGAATATCTTGTTTTGTCCATTAATGGAAATTGGAAGCTTTGCTGGGTATAGTAGTCTGGGCTTCCACCCATGGTCTCTTAGTATCTGCAGCATATCTGCCCAGGACCTTCTGACTTTCATGGCTACCACTGAGAAGTTGGGTGTAATTCTGATATCTCTATTTTTATATGTTACTTGGCCCTTTTCCTTTGCAGCTCTTAACATTCATTCTTTATTCTATATGTTTGGGTTTTGATTATTATATGATGAGCGGACATTTTATTTTTTTGATTCAGTCTATTTGGTGTTCTGAATTCTTTGTATATCTTCATAGGGATATCCTTCTTTAGGTTGGGAAACTTTTCTTCTATGATTTTGTTGAATATGTTTTCTTTGACTTTGAGCTGGAGTATTCCTCCTTCTTCTATCCCTACTTACTATTCTTATATTTGGTCTTTTCATAGTGTCCCAGATTTCCTGGAGGTTTTGTGTTAAAAATTTATTGGATTTAATGTTTTCTTTGATCAATGAATCTATTTCCTCTACAGTATTTCCAGCCCCTGAGATCCTCTTTTCCATCTCTCATATTCTGCTGGTTATGCTTGCCTCTGTAGTTCCCATTCATTTACCCAGATTTTCCTTATCCAGAATTCCCTTGGTTTGTATTTTCTTTATTGCCTCTATTTCAGATTTCAAGTCTTGACCGGTTTGCTTTACCTGCTTGATTGTTTTTTTTTCTTGGTTTTCTTTGAGAGATTTATTAATTTCTTCCATTTTTTTGTTTCCCTTTTCCTCTATTTCTTTAAGGGAGTTTTTCATTTTCTCTTTAAAATCTCCATCATCTTCATAAAATTACATCTAAAATCCTTTTCTTCTGCTCCTTCTGGGTTAAAATGATAAAGTCTTCCTGTTGTATGACCACTGGGTTCTGATGTTACCATGTTGCTTCTTCTGTTGTTGGATGAATTCTTGCATTGGTGCTTAACCATCTCTTCCTTCAACTGATGCCCACAGTGTCTTTGCATTTTGTTCCAATCCTTGCAGTAGCTGTCTGTGTCTTGGGAGCTGTTATTGGTCTGTTCTGCACTGTCACTCTCTGTGTCTCAGGGATTTTGGAGCAGCCTACCTGAAAGAAACTCACCTGCTGGCTGGTTACTGAAGCCAATGCAGGTGGAGGGGGAGCCCAGAGTTTTCACCCAGTATGTAGGGTCTAGAGACTGGGGTGTCCTGCCAGTGGGCTGGTCACTTACCTTTTGGTCCTCTCTGTGTAGTTGCAGGCTATGTTTCAGAGTTCAACTGAGGTTGCAGGGATTGAGGGGATGGTGAGTTTGGGGGCAGGGTGGGGTTTGTAGCTTGCAGGGTCAGATGTTCTGATTGGCGGTAATTGAAGGTGTAAACACTTACCTTACTGTTGCTGCCACATTTCCCCACCATGATAAATTCTCACTCCTCTGAAGCCATAAGACACAATAAACTCTGCTGCAAGATGCTTCTGGTCCTGGGACTTAATCACAGCAGCAAATGTGAACTCATATACCTCTTTCACAATGACCAAACTCCTTATAGTACATAGCAAAATTGTGCCTTAGGGCTTTATACATATTTATTTGTGTGTATGTGTGTGTGTTTGTTTGTGTGTGTGTGTGTGTGTGTGTGTGTTTCTATGTGTGTGTGTGCTGGTATCATGGAGACCAGAGATGGTATTGGATGTCCCAGAGCTGAAATTGGAAGCTGTTCCAAACTACCTACATGGATACTGAAGTCAGCTTCTCTGAAAGAAGAACAAGTGTTCTTAACCCTAGAGACTTCTGTTCTGCCTCCTGCCTCAAGATCTTATGGAATCCTAACTTCCCCTTGCTATGAATGCTTTTCACTTGGCTTTCTACATGGCCCAGAATCTCCTTCAGTCTTTCCTTGAACATAATCTCATTGCGTTTCTCTCTCAAAACCCTGCTTAGTATTCACGTCTTATCTCCACATTTCTGTTACATTCTTTCTGTGTATAGCCCCTGTCACTCAAACTGTGGTGTAAAAAAAAAACAAACAAACATTGTAACACAATACAATCCTAAAATTGATTAATTTGCTGCTTATATACTGAGGAATAATGAGAGAAAAATACTAAAAGGTTTTTTTTCTAACATTAAGTCACTGTTACTGGAAGAATAGAAAAATGCATACAGTAAAGAAACTGGAATTTATAACATGGAATTATCTTGAGTCTGATGTAAATTCTTCCTGGAAGTGTTTATAAGTATTGTTAGGTATGATATGATGTATAGGCCACAGCGTGCTCAGAACCAGGACTTTGGTAATATCACCATCTCCAAAGATAAATTGGCCATAAATCTTCACGTGTATCGCTAGAAAGAACATGGTTAGATACATGTCAGTGTCCATGTAAAGCAATCCAGATTTAAATTTAAGACATTGGCTGCCTGCTTCCCTAAAGTAGACCCAAAGGCTTTTGAAGTATCTCTTCTTTGCCCAAGTGTAGTGATTCAGATTACATGATTGCACTGCTCTGAAGAGCTTAATGTTATTTTGATGTTGGCTGTGTGTAGCCGTTCCCATGCATGTACCCTTCAGAGTTTGAAAGGTTTTCTCTGTCCTGGCTAAATGTTCCATAACTCCACAGACATGGGCTAAGAGAAGAAAGCAGAGGTTCATGCTTTTGGCTTGCTTTATATTGCCTTTATCATGTTTAGGTATGTTCCTTGTATCCCTGCTCTCTCCATGACCTTTATCATAAAGGGATGTTGTATTTTTCAAAAGCTTTTTTTATTGATTTTTATCGAGCTATATAATTTTTCTGCTCCCTTCTCTGCCTCTCCATTCCCCTACAACCCTCTTCCAAAGTCCCCATGCTCCAGGCTCCCAATTTACCCAGGAGATCTTGTCTTTTTCTACTTCTCATGTAGATTAGATCTATGTATGTCTCTCTTAGGGTCCTCATTGTTGTCCAGGTTCTCTGGTATTGTTATTTGTGAGCTGGTTTTCTTTGCTTTATGTTTAAAAACCACTTATGAGTGAGTATATGTGATAATTGTCTTTCTGTACTGGGTTACCTCACTCAAAATGATGTTTTCTAGCTCCATCCATTTGCCTGCAAAATTCAAGATGTCATTATTTTTTTCTGCTCTGTAGTACTCCATTGTGTACCACATTTTCCCCATCTATTCTTCGGTCAAAGGGCCTTTAGGTTGTTTCCAGTTTCTGGCTATGACAAACAATGCTGCTATGAACATAGTTGAGCATATATCTTTGTGGCACGTTTGAGCATCCTTTGGCTGTATAGCCAAAGTGGTATTACTGGGTCTTGAATAAGATTGTTTCCCTTTTCAGCATCTAATGAGATGATCATGTGGTGTTTATTTTTCAGTTGGTTTATATAGTGGATTACGTTGACAGGGTCTCATATGTTGAACCACCCGTGCATCTCTGGGATGAAGCTGACTTGATCATAGTGGATGATTTTCTCAAAGAACCAACTCTTTGTCTCATTGATTCTTTGAACTGTTTTATATTTTGTTGATTTCAGCTCTTAATTTGATTATTTGCTGCTGTCTAGTTCTGTTGGTTGAATTTGCTTTTTTTGTTCTAAAGTTTTCAAATGTTCTGTCAACTCAGTAGTGTGGGAGTTTTCCAGCTTCTTTATGTAGGCATTCAGTGCTATAAACTTTCCCCTTAACACTGACTGGTTCCATTGTGTCCCATAAATTTGGGTACATTGTGTGGTCATTTTCATTGAATTTTAGAAAGTCTTTAATTTCTCCCTTTATTTCTTCCTTGACCCAACAATGATTCAGGTGAGCATTGTTTAATTTCCATGTGTTTATGGGCTTTTTGGAATTAGTGTTGCTGTTGAATTCTAGTTTTAAGCCATGGTGATCTGATAAGATACATGGAGTCATTCCAATTATTTTTGTATCTGTTGAGGTTTGTTTTGTTACTGGGTATGTGGTCAATTTTTGAGAAGGTTCAGAGGTGCTGAGAAGAATATATATTCTTTTCTATTTGGATGGAATGTTCTATAGATGTCTGTTAAGTCCATTTGAGTCATAACATCTGTTAGTTCCCTTATTTCTCTGTTTATTTTTTGTCTGACTGACCTGTCCAGTGGTGAATGTGGAGGGTTGAAGTCTCCCACTATTAGTGTGTGGAGTTTATTGTATGATTTAAGCTTTAGAAGTGTTTCTTTCACATATAAGGGTTCCTTGTATTCTGGGCATAGATGTTCAGTATTGCGATTTCCTATTGATGGATTTTCCCTGTAACTAATATGAAATGTCCTTCTTTGTCTCTTTTGATTGATTTCAGTTTGAAGTCTATTTTGTTAGATATTAGAATAGCTACACCAGCTTGTTTCTTAGGTCCATTTGATTAGAAAATTTTTCCCAACCCAAACTCTGAGGCGATGTTTGTCTTTGAGTTTGAGGTGTGTTTCTTGTATGCAGCAGAAGGATGGATTCTGTTTTTGTATCCAATCTGTTAGCCTGTGTCTTTTTATAGGTGAGTTGAGTCCATTTATATTAAGTGATATTAATGACCAGTGATTGCTATCTCCTGTTAATTTAGTTTTTGTTGTTGGTGATGTTAATTTGTGTGTTTTCCCCTTCTTTATGATTTGCTGCAAAGAGAACATCAATTGTCTGTGTTTTTGTTGATGTAGCCAACTTCCTTTGGTTGGAGTTTTTCTTCTAGTACTTTGTGTAGGGCTGGGTTTGTCACTAGGTATTGTCAAATCTGGTTTGGTCATGGAATATCTTGTTTTGCTTTTCTATGGTGATTGAAAATTTTGCTGGGTATAGTAGTCTGTGCTGGCATCCGTGGTCTCTTCATGTCTGTATAACACTTGACCAGGACCTTCTGGCTTTCATTGTCACCATTGAGAAGTCAGGGGTAATTCTGATAGGTCTTCCTTTATTTGGACATTTTATTTTTAATCCAGTCTATTTGGTGTTCTGTAAGGTTTTTGTATCTTCATAGGGATATCATTCTTTAGGTTGGGAAAGTTTTCTTCTTTGATTTTGTTAAATATATTTTCTGTGCTTTTGAATTGAACTCTTTCTCATTCTTCTATCCCTATAATTCTTAGGCTTGGTCTTTTCATGGTGTCCCATATTTTCTGGATATTTTGTGTTTAGCTTTTGTTAGATTTAATGTTTTCTTTGACTGGTGAGTCTGTTTCCTTTATTGTATCTTCAGCGTGTTAGATTCTCTCTTCCATCTCTTGTATTCTGCTGTTTATGCTTGCATTTGTGGTTCCTGATCATTTTCTCATGATTTCTCTTTCTATAATTCCCTCAGCTTGTGTTTTCGTTATGTTTTTCTATTTCAGTTTTCAAGTCTTGAATAGTTTCTTTCATATGTTTGATTGCTTTTTCTTGGTTTTCTTTAATGGATTTGTTGATGTCTTCCAATTTTTTGTCTTTTCCTCCATTTCTTTGAGGGAATTTCTCATTTCCCCTTTAAGAGTCTCAAATATTCTCCTGAAGTTATTTTTTAGGTCATTTTCTTCAGATTCATTTATATTTGGTTGTTCAAGTTTTGCTATTGTAGAATCACGAGATTTTACTGGTGTCATGTTGCTCTTTGTGGTTTTGCATGTGGTCTTACCTTGTCTACTTCTTTTTTCCTCTAATTGTGTAATTGGTGTAGTTGGGGCTGTCTATGACTTGGGTGATTAATCTTTCAGGTGCCAGTGGATCAAAGGCTTGGATGGTTGCTCTTCATGGTATAGTCAGTTCCACAGTCCCAGTTACCCCATTGGTCACTCGGTGTTCCTGGTGGTAGCTAGGTGCTCATGGGGTTTTCTCTGCTCCTGTGGTGTTTGCTGTCTCTGGCCTGCTCTGTCCTAGTTTGCCAGCTCAGACCTGTTTCTATAAATGTCCCTGGTCTGGATCTGCTCTTGCTCCTGGCTTGGTGTTAGTCCTGCCTTAAAGGTCTCTGGCTTTGATCTACTTCCTCTGAGGTCCCAAACTCAGGTCCTGGCTCAGGCCTACTCCCTCAGAGGTCCTAGACTCACATCTGGACCCGCAGAGTTCTCTATTTCTTGCCTATTCCCTTGGTGGTTCCAGACTCAAGCCCAGACCCACAGGGGTTCTGCCTCATGTCTACTCCCTCAAAGGTCCCAGATTCATGTCTGGGTCCACAAAGGTCTCTGGCTGGCCCACTCGCTCAGTGGTTGCTCCCCTGTACTTGCTCATGTGGAGTTCCCTGTCTCAGGTCTGCTCCAGCCCAGGCTGCTGGCTCAGTCCTACCTCTGCAAATGTCCCTGGTCTGGATCTTCTCCTGCTACTACTCCCATGGAGCTCACTGTCTCAGGCCCCCTCTGGCTTAGATCACCAGCTCAGTCTTGCTCCCTTGGAGCTTGCTGCTTCAGGCCTGCTCTGGCCTAGGTCACTAGATCAGTCAATTCTTTTCTTTGCTTTGTTGCTTTATCCCCCAATTTTTTCCTTCCCTCCCCATCTCCTTCCCCTCATCTCTTCTCTCCCTGTTTTTTCCTTTGTTTCCTGTCTTTTTTTCTGTTTTTATCTCTATCTCAGTCTCTGTCTCCATATTTCTTTCACTCTCTCATTCTCTCACTGTCTTCTTCCTTATTTCTCTCTCCTTCTGTTCCTTCATCACTCCTTTCTTTCTTCCTTTCCTTCCACCATTTTTCCTTTTTATGTAACTGGGGATGGCTCTGGAATTCTGATCCTCCCCATTTCACTCTCTGAGCTCTGGGATTACAGGCATGCTTCACAGAATCCAGTTTATCCAGTTCTGAGCATTTCAGTGTTCTACCAACTGAACTATATCCAGAATTTGTATAATTTTTATTAAAATAAACAAAACTACCAGAAGTTACACACTAGTTCTTCAATGCTGCCCTAAGAAAACTGAGCCCAAAACATCCACACAAAGCCATCAATAAATTATGCTTCTTTTTTTTTTTTTTTACAATAAACACTCCAGATCTGTCTGAGGATTTTTGCCTATTGCTACATTGATTCATAAAACTCAGTTAGATTATATCATATTTTAAAATTTGAAATGGGAGACAATTTCCTTTTTTTAAAGAATATAGTGGACAATTTCATTTGATGAACTCATTTATTTGTCATATTAAATTATGGAAAGAAAAATTATGCTGGATAGCTAGGATCATCATCCTTTAGGACTCTTGCAGGATCTCTCCTGCATCTTAACAACAGTTCACCATCTTCAGCCTTCAGTTATTCTGTCTTTTTGTCTTGCTGCTTGGCTTCTTTTTCATACTTGACATTTTGATCAATTGCTTCATCATTCTTGATGTTGATCATCTTCAAGTGAGCATTTGTCATGGTCCCTAGAGCGCTGTGGGAAGAAGATATTCAATTTCAATAGAATAATTTTGTTTTTAGTTATTAATTTTATGATTTCTCCCTAATGTAAATAAGTCAAGTGTTTGATCATTTTCATGTGTGTGTGTGCATGTACCTGAAGGCCACGTGATGATCTTAACTGTCACTCTTCAGGAACCATCCACCTTCTTTTAGAGACAGAGTCTCTCACTGGCCTGAAATTCTCCAAATGGGCTCAGATGGCTGGACAATGAGGCCTAGGTATCTCATTTCTCTCCAGCACCCCCTCCCCAGAAGGAACTCTCTTTAGCTTGAGCATGGCTCTGGTAGGCATTGTCCTTCTTCCAGTTCCTTCTACCTTGCAAAACAAAAACAAAAACAAAACAACAACAACAAAACATTTAGATTGCATTCCTAAAGTTAGTCACCAAGGTCTAGCCCCTTATTTGCTCACTTCCTCCTCCTGAGACTGACTACAAATGTCCAGCTAAGTATTAAAGTTCAACAATCAAAAGTCCCTTTTTGGTTGTCCTAATTAACCTGACTAATTAAAATTAAACACTTCATGCTAACACAGGATTTCCCCTTTTACCTTTATAAACTGTCACATCTGCCTCCTCTCTATCCAGAGACAGTCCTTTGTTGCTTCCCTCAAGACACAAAAGTATCCCTTTCCTCTCTTTCTTGTTTCTTTCCCATTTTGCCTCATATCCCCTATGTCCTGTTGTTATATCTTGTTCCTTGCCCTTTGTTTCTGTGGAATAATAAGTCTCTTTTGTGCTGAGAAATGGTCTGGTGGTGTCTTGGGCCCAATACCTGTCCCTTCACCCTCTGCACTAGGGTTGCAGGCTGTGCCTGACTAAGCTGCCCAGCTCCTTTAAATGAATATTAAGATTATTATTTTGACATATTTTCTTTTAGTATTACTATTGTTAATTTAAATGTTTTAGTTTTAGCTGTTTACAATTTCTGTTTAATTTGCAGTTTATGTCATTTCTCCTCTATGATTTATCAATAAATACTGGTACATTGTAGGTGGTCCACTTTGTAAATATTTGGAGGGATTGATGCCATATTATCTTTTGATAACCATCTACTCATCATCTATTCATATATGTATTATGTCAAATTTATTTTAAAGGTATGGGAAATTTTCACTAATTATATTTGATTTTAAACATTTGTTTCAGAGATTTTTCATAATTTTCATAAAACCAATTTTAGAACTATGAACATCAAAAACCTGAAATTTCCTAAACAAACTAATATTTTATTAAATTTAATTTAGTATAATTTTGTTTTCATTTACTACATTATCACAAATGTATTTTCTTAGATGGAGATAATCAACAATTTTTATTGAAAATACATTTTTTCTTGCAATATATCCCTATTATGGTTCCCTTCCCCCAAACTCCTGTCAGATCCTCCCCACTTACCCACCCACATAAATCCACACCCTTTTTCTCTCCCCTTAGAAAACAAAAACTCTAAACATATAGTAATAATAATAAAAAATAAGATAAAATAAAAAATACAATCATACCAGAAAAGGGTAAAAGAAACAAACATTTTTAATAACAAGTCAAACTCATTGTTAACTTTATTTAATTTCTCAGTTGAGTGTATTTGTGTGGAAATAGAGGAAGATGTGCTATTTTCCAATCTGACAGATGTTCAATCTTCCTATTTGCTAAAATAGCTGAGATACTGTCAAGAACGAGACAAGAAAGTACCCATTTCTAGGGATTGTATTCTAATTGATACTAATCAATTATGGTAATGCTAGTTTCTGTCTCCAATGAGTGTTAGTGACTGTCATACTAAGCAGTACCGTAAATAAAGTGAAAGGGGAAATGCTTGATAAATTTTAGGTAACCATTTTCTATTTGTTTCAAATAAATAGACTAAAGCCAGCCAAATTGTTCAGCGGGTTAAGGTACTTGCTGCCAAGCTTGATGACTCAAGTTCAATCCTAGGAACACATGGTGAAAGGAGAAAGCTGACTCCCATAATTGTCCTCTGATCTCCACTTATCTACTGTGGAATTGCATATATATATACAACATAAATAAATGTAATAATCATTACAAAACAAACCCTGTGTTTATGGACCCCATACTACTGATATTATCAAGTTACTACATAACCTTTTTAAAATTTTTATATCCTGGTAGTTATGGGAATCCACCCTGGAGCCTCCTGATGAGGACATAAAAACTTTATTACTTTGCTGCAGCCCTGCATGGCCCTCTTAATAATTGACAATAATCTAGTTGGCAGAGCTTTAGCCATCTTCTTGTTACCCTATGAAGTACACAATAATTATAATGAAACAGCTCAGTTCTGAAATCACTCATTAACTGACTTGATCAACTCTTGAAGTTGTACGTGTGAACTTGCTATTAGATTTTTATTACACAGATACCCTGGTCTCAGTTATTTTCATTTGTAACAACAGAATAACAACATCACCTACCTTAGAGCATTGTGAAGACTGAGTGAAGAAAGAGTTCAACTGGAACTATTTTTTATAAACAGCTAAATACATCTCAGATACCAATAGATTGTTGTCCTCATAGCTTGAAGTTCTTTTGTTAAATATGTGAGGGACAAATATGTCTTCCTGAGCCAAAGCAATAGTCATGAAGACAAAAGAATGCGGCCATTGGAAGTGAGACTTCTACTGAGAGTCTTGCAAGAGCAGGGGTTTGGTGCAGGTATAGTCAGGTCAGTAGCAGCAATCTATCCCCTGTCATGCACATACCTCCCTCTGTTCCTCACTAACTGAGGGCTCCAGGTGCAGAACCTTACCCAGACGTCACCTAAGTTTTATTATTACTTTATAGGGTATCCCTCCTTCCCTTTTACATCAAATTCTGCAATGAAGACTTTTCAGTTGGCTTGTCCCTCCCCTAATGTCTTGTTACTTAGGGACTTTCTCGGGATGCATGGGCTTGGTCAAGTGAACAAGCTGCCTGTGATTTGTCATCTAAAGATAAACTTCCTGCTTGTGTGCTATGTGACCAGAAGGCCTAGACAGGTAGGGCCTCCTGCTTCCTGCTAACCTATACTTTGTAAGTTGTTAGCCAAAGCATAACGAAGGCACTTTCTGCATTGAAACTGAAGTATCATATTTTATTCTCAACAAAGTATAGTTATTTTTAGCCAGATATACACTACAAATCATATGTTCTATGTCAATAGTTTACCCACCAAGGTTACTTGACAGCAGCTTCCCAGCACACAAGCTCGGGTAGAGTGTGCTTAGATGGTATTAGCCTCTCATTATACTAAAGCAAATTTTTCATTTATAAACACTGCTCAACTTATAATGGGGCATGGATCATGAATTAATTATAAATTGAAAACATCATAAGAATAATTTTATATATTTAGTAACATTCAGTTTATAGATTAAATATATAATTTAATACTCAATTTAATACACTGAACATTATAGCTTAGCCTAGCTTAAACAATATTCTCAGTACAAAACATACACACTCTGTGTTTGTATGTCTCTGTGTGTGTCATTTTTATACTTTAATGAAGTGCCCCTCCAGGTATTAAAAAGAAGTCTCTCTTTCCCTTTAACCCCAACATGTCTGGAGTTCCATATATAATATTATTTCTTTGTAATGCTCAAACTTCCACCTTGAGACTCACTCACAACCTTGAGATTCTTTACTTCTAATACACCTCCTACATGTAGAGAATTGTGAACTGTATGTAATCTTCCTTTCCAATTAGCCCCTCCTGTTCTTGTATTATTTTAAATACATAAAACTAAATACATGTTTTTAAGCCAAATATGAGTTTCAAAATCCAGTGAGCATTCAGCTAGTACACCATTCAATAAGACATTGCCAGATTCTACCACATTTTCCCTATATTTTTTTAAAACAGATTTTAACACATTTTAAACTCACTGAAGTTTCACCATTGACAAGAAATGACAATACAGTTCTGTCATTTCTTGTTTTTTTTTTTTCTGTCTCTCAAGATCTTTCCCAGTGTATGATTTGTACCTAATCTAACATTTCTGAAAGCCAGAGATCAAAGTTGATAAAGGCCATGCAATCTTGATTGTGTTCATAACATTTTGTACAATTTTGATAGTGCTATAGATCAAATCTAGAGTCTCGAACATACTAGACAAGCACAGTATAGGACTCTGTCTCTCTCTCTCTCGCTCTGTGTGTGTGTGTGTGTTCATTCAACCATGGTTGCTTGCATGAGCATGACTCCTCAGTGAGCTTCAGGGATCCTCTTGTCTTTACCGCTCCAGTTCTGGGCTTATAGGTATTTGTCACCACGACTGGCTTTTTAAAAAAATTTTTTTTGTTTGTTTTCTGATGGTGTATGGCATGCTGGAGATTGAATTCAGGTCCTTATGTTTGCACAGAACTATTTTATCCAAAAGGTACTACTTTTTTTTAACATGATATTGACCTTCTATGTCTGGCTTTTTCTCCCACACTGAATGACCATTGCTCTTGTTCAGCTTATCAGAGAGATTTGCTTTCAAAAGGGAACAAGGGAAATCATCCATATTCATTCATTAGTCATTCACATTCCTCAGATCAATGGGATACAGGAGTTATATGCCTGTTATTTCTGTACATTTGCTGTGATTTTGTTTCTTAATCTATAACTACCAAGGGAAGGATTCTATTTGTCTTCAGTTCCAGGTCTGGTTTATTCCTTCTTCCATGACTATAACCTGCCATATATATTGTATGCATGACCACCCAAAGCATGGACCATAAGTCTAAACATGGCACAGTCCAGATTAATCCATTAGTAGAAACTACAGCAAAAAGGTTATTCTCCAATAGTATTGCTTGCTAGTAATAAAAGCATTAAAGCTTAATTTAAATGAAGCCAGTGAAGTCTAAAACCATCATAATACAGTTTTATTACATTTTAAGGATGTGGGTTTATGTACTAGTGTATTTTATGCCAACTTGGTTCAAACTAGAGGGAACCTCAATTTTAAAAATGCCCACACCCCAGATTGGTCTGTGCACAGTTTCTTGAATGATTGATGTGGGTGGTTCCAGCTCACTGGGTTTAGTTATACTGAGGAGTAGGTGGTACTAAGGCAGAAAAGAAGATAGACAGAGCAAGCAACAAGGAAGAAGCCAAAAAAGCAACATTTCTCCGTGACCTCTGCATCAGTTACTGCCCCCAGATGATGAATCTTACCTTGAGTTCCTGTCCTGATCTGATCTCTCTCTCTCTCTCTCTCTCTCTCTCTCTCTCTCTCTCTCTCTCTCTCTCTCTTGTACACACACACACACACACACATACACACACACACACCAGTATAGGAACACACACACAAAAACAATATACATACATACACACATACACCCTTTTCTACTCAAGTTGCTTTGGTCATGTTGTTTTTATCGCAGCAATAGAAACCACAATGAAGACAATTTGTGTAATGTAGGGTCTCAGTAATCCCATTAGTTTCTTCTTCAGACTTTTCTATTCTGATTTGGGATTCTCCTCTGTATGCTGTGAATACCATTGGATAATTTTAAAAAAAAACTGTCTTGGGCATACACAGGGAATAAAGGTAGGCAGGGAAAACTAAATTGAAGGCGAGGAGAAAGGAGGCAGAGTCAGAGAGAAGCCATAGAGCCGCCACCAGAGACAGATGTGCTGAAACTTTGCTGATAGGCCACAACCTCATGGTGATGCAGAGATTAATGGAGATGGGTTAAATTAATATGTAAGAGTTAGCCTTCTCCTTTTTTAAAAAAAAACCAAGGTAAGAAGTTCATACACAGAAACCAACTAGTAAGCACTTAAAAGCAAAAGCAAATGCCCTTTTGGTAGACAGGATTGGTTATGGGACTTCCAGTCATTATGACTGTCCTTTTACTAAGTACCTATTTCCCGTCAGTAAAGAAAGAAAACTTAGAGGGATTTTAGTACATGGTGTAGACACCAAAACACCATTCGGAACTCAAAGGGAAGAAATAGTTTATTCTAGAACAAAATATAAGTAACTGTGGCCCGCAAACATAGACTTTCCCCAAATACCATGCTTCACTATGGTTTCTTGTGATTTTTATTAATTATAGAACAAAGGAAGTCATAAATCAAATCCTTTACCAAATACAGTGGTGGGTGCCACAGAAAGTCAGGCTACAGCAAAGCAGGGGTGGGGGATATGGGGTGTTGGTGTCTGAGGTAACCTGATGGCATTCTTAACTCTTGGATTGGTGAAACTTGTGATCTTCTATAAGGATTGATAATAACCAGGAAGTTAGGTCAGAAACAGGGGTGGACAATGATAGCTTTTAAAGTAAAAAATAGCTCCTGATAATTTGGCTCTACAATATTTTAATTCTCCATAATCTCAGCCCTTTGTCCTTGTAAAATATTTAACACAAGTGCTGCTCCCCCCCCCCGTTCCCTGCCTCTCCCTTCCCTCTTCTCCCTTCCTCCAGGCTTTTCTTTCTAAGCCCTTCATTTCATAGTAGGTATAAACTGATTGAATTAAGAAAGGTTTCCTGGCAGTTCTGCTCTGTTTATCATAGCCACAGGAACCCATAACTTTCCTCATGAACATTACAAAAGGAGCACATCAGAGACAATTCAGAGTTCAAACACCCTGGATATGTTCTTAGCTATCTGCTATATACTAGTCTATCAGCCTTTTCCAATTACTACCTCTCTTTATTTCACTCCAACTTAATTTGCTACTACAGTGAGTGCCCTCTCTCATTTTCTTCACCCTACTACTTTCTGGAGCAAGAAGTTTCAGCATGGTAGAAAACACATTTTCCATCTATGTTCTGATGTTGGTTTCTTGCTGCCCACCTCTTTATTAATGCATCACTGTAGTCATGTCAAATCTGTAGTTGATGACACTATGGACCTTTATGGGGTTTAAATAATATATTTATGACAGAGCACTGCTGAAGTGATCCACCTTACTTTTTGTGGTCAGCATCTCACTGAACTTGGAGCTCACTGACTGCATAGGCAGACCAACAAGCCTTGCAATCCTTCTACCTTGCAACTGCCCCCAGAACCCCTAAAGCTGCACGTGTGTGCCACTGTATCTTGCCTGCACATGAGTTCTGGAGATCAAATTCATGACCTCATGCTTACATCTCTAATTTGCTCCTCCTTGGCCTTTTTTTTTTGCTTTTCATAATTAGGTCTGAATCCAGTTTTTCATTTTCTTCTCTCTCTCTCTCTCTCTTGTTCACAACCTTTTAAAATAAATATATTAATTATTTTATTTTATTTTTATATATTTTTTTAAAAAAGAAAATAAACTTCTTTTCATTTTACATACCAATCCCAGTTCCTACTCCCTCCCCTCCTCCCATCCTCTCCACCTACCCCCTCATCCCACCCCCCATCCACTCTCCAGAGAGAGTAAGGCACATTGCTTTGGGGAAGGTCCAAGGCCCTCCCTACTATATCTAGGTATCCATCCATAGAGAATGGGTCCCCAAAGATCCAGTACATGCAGTAGGGCTAAATCCTGGTGCCACTGCCAGTGGTCCCTCGGTCTGCCCCGGCCATACAACTGTCACCCACATTCAGAGGGTTTAGTTTGGATTTATGCTGGTTCCTTTCCTGTCCTGATGGGGTTGGTGAGATCCCATTAGCTCAGGTAGTTTCAGTGGGTGTCCCCATCATGGTATTTACCTATTTATTCATATTCTCACTCCTCCCACTCTTCAACTGGACTTTGAGAGCTTAACCCAGTGCTCCTCTATGGGTCTCTGCCCATCTCGTTATCAGTTGCTGGATGAATGTTCTGTGGTAACATTTAAGATATTCACCAATCTGACTACAGGGCAAGGCCAATTCGGGCACCCTCTCCTCTATTGCTTAGGGTCTTAGCTGGGGTCATCCTTGTAGATTCCTGGGAATTTCTCTAGTGCCAGGTTTCTTGTTAGCCCCTTGTCCACAGTTTTAACTCAGTCTAGAGGTACTACACTTACTAGGTAATAGGAACTATCTCAAAAGTAGTAGCTCACTTCCAAAAACAGGTTTGCTGAAGAGTACGTTATTAGAGAAGTACAAATAAGCAAAAAAGACATGAAGAATGTGACAACGCTGATTAATGATGGCTAGCACTGAGTGCAGAAATTGCAGGAACACTCATTCAAACAGGGGTGTAAACATAGATTGCTAAACTGCTTAGCAATTGTCACCATCTATTTTAAAAGCATTATTTGAGTACTTGCTGAGACTGGGAATATATCCATTGGATAAAATGTCACAAAATGTCACTAGTTCCATGGAAGGTTTGCTGCAGTGTTTTTTTTTAATGACAGAGCTTCAAAGATAATTTAAATTTTCATTGGTACATCATGTATAGATGCTATATGTATGAGTATGTGGTCCATTTGTATGTGGTATATGCATACATCTTTTTGTAGATTATTTATCTATGCTCACGAGGAGACCAGAGTAAGTCATCCAGTGTCCTCTGTGTCACTCTTCACTGTATTCGCTTGATGTAGGATCTCTGACAAACCTGAATTTACACTAGCAGCCTGCAGGCCCCAGGAACCTCTTAGTTCCATTTCACAACAACATTGGATTGCATGTACACGTGTGCCCACACTTGGCATTTTTAGTTAAATGTTGAGAATTTGAACTCAGATCCCCATGCTTGTGCACTCTTATGCATTGAGCGTTCTGCAACTCAAGTATATCCTTGATTAGAAAAGGACAATGGGCAGTCTTCTGCAGTGTTTATAATACTTGTTGTGAATATAATAAAAGTGTGATCAAGTGTTTTGCCAGTAGGCACAAAAGCATACACATTCTTATTTTACTATAAGGATACAAGACAAAAAGTTACCAAAGTTTTGGAGGAAGTAATCAGTTTCTCATACTTGTACATGCTTATGCACTGAGCCATCTTCAACCGAGACATATACTTAATTAGGAAAAAAATCAAACTTCAGTCTTGTGAAGTGTTTATGACACCTTTTAAAATAAATATAGTAGAAGTGGTTTAAGTGCTCTACTGGTACACACACATGCATCATGCATGCAAATTCTTATTTCACCATATATACTCACACACACACACACACACACACACACACACACACACACATATGACAAGATGTTACCAAGGTTTTAGAGCAATAACTATTTTACCATGAGAGTCAAACACTTTTCATTTTTAATAAGATGCATTACTTATATGCAGGTATTTTTCTGTGTCTGTGTAGTGCTACATACATGCAAATACCCGGAGGCCATAAGAGGGTAACAGACCCACTGGAGTTGGTGGTATGAGTAGCTAGTTGTGAACTGCCCAATATGGAAACAGTGGGAAAACACACACACACACACACACACACACACACACACACACACACACACACACACACACACACCAGGAATGAACAAAAACGTGGAATAAGGAAGACAGGGGCAGTGACTTCGATTCACAGGCCTTGGTGACCTAACCAAGTCTGCCCATGATTGGTGGATGCTTAGAACATTCTGCAGAAGCTGAATTCTTAGCAAAAACACTCACTAGCTGTGCAGCCGTGGGCATGGGCTTCAGTGCATATGTCTGGTCTTTTCTTATTCAGTAAAATTTGATTGACAGTTGCCATATCAGAGGATTTATGAGACGTCAATGAAGCACTTTGAAAACAAGTAAAAATTGATTTAAAAAAATTCTAGGAACATGCCTGAAAAATAACAAGACTAAACAAATGTTAAATCCTATTTTGGCTATTCAGAAGATATAAAGACACAGCAGTTGCAGCAAAGGTAGATTGTCTTTTAAATAATGTTTATTTTATTTATGTGTTTGAATGTGGAGTGTATGTACATATATTGTGTATGAATGGTGTGTGGTGTGTAAGTATATGTGTGCAAGGAAGAGGGAGAGAGAGGGAGAGATTAATAAACAAATGTTGATTTCTATTTTTGCTATTCAAGAGATATAAAGGCACAGCAGTTACAGCAAAGGTACATTATCTTTTTTTTCTTCCTCATTAAATTTTTTATTACTTAAAAAACTACCAATCCAAATTTCCACTCCCTCCCCTTCTCCCAATCCCCTCCCTCTCCCTTCACAGACCCCCCCCCCGACCCCTCCAACCCTAAGGGGGTGCCATGCACCTGGCCCTGTGGAAAGTTCAAGGCCCTCCTTACTATGTCTAGGTTGAGCAAGGTTTACATCCAGAGAATAGGATCTCATGAAGCCGGTATATGCAGTAGAGACACATCCCAGTGTCACTATCAGTGGCTCCTCAGTCTGCCCCAGCTGTGAATCCCCTTCAGAGGGGCTTGGTGGTAGATTATCTTTTAAATAATGTTTATTTTATTTATGTGCTTGCGTATGTGGTGTGTGTGTGTGTGTGTGTGTGTGTGTGTGTGCGGCACAGGTACCTGAGTGTGGGGTATGTGCACCTCTGCCAGTGCATATACAATCTAGAAGAGGATGTAGGGATGGTGGGCCATTCTCATCTGCTCCCTGCCTGATTCACTTGAGAAAGTCTCTCACTGGACCCTTGCTGTTTCTGCTTTCCTGAATTGCCAGGGAGTTTTTCAGATCTGTGTCTTTCCACCACAGTGGAGTAGAAGTCCTCAAGCATGCATAGCAAGTGCTCTTGTCATGGGAACCACCCCTCCGACCCCTAGATTACCATAGTAAGAGTGCCACTCAGTAGGGTCATGGAGGGAACTCTGCGGGGTTTCTGACAGTGCTTTAAATACATTTGCAGCTCCTTTTTACCCCCAAAAGGGTCACTACATTTCAAATATCAAAAACATAGAAGCTGATCACTTCAGGCTGATGCATCTTTATTTCCTGCCTTTCAAATGGAAATTCAGTCACAGCACATAGTAATTCTCTGGTCTCAAAAATCTAGAGAAGAACTAAGCATTTGGTTAAAGATGGCCAATCAGAGATTCTTTCACTGCATCTTGAACATGTTCTTTCTGCACAAGGAGGTGAATTTGCTGGGAAGAGACTTTTTTTGAAAGGCATTCTCATCTCGAATCATCTTGGTCACCTGGAAAAACAAGCCCCTCTTTTACAAGCGTCGACTGCATGACATTCTAGTTCTTCCCTCAGGAGCCAAGCAGAGCAAACTCACTGTCACAGCTGGTTGGATGCATGCTTTTTTTACCCCTTATTTCACCCAGCTATATACTTCATCAAGAATCTGAACCATATTCAATGTGTGTATAAGACCTTACCACTGTGTGTGTGTCTTAGGGATTCTGTTGCTATGAAGAGATACCCTGGCCATGGCAACTGCTATAAAGGAAAAACATTTAATTGGGGTGACTTACATTTTTAGAGATTTAGTCATTTATCATCATGGTGACATTTGTGGTACGCAGGCAGACATGGTGATAGAGAAGGAGCTGAGCATTGCACACCACACCTTGACATGCAGGCAACAGGAAGTGGTCTGTCACCCTAAGCATGGCTTGAGCATATGAAAGATGTCAAAGCCCACCTTCACAGTGACATACTTCCTCCAACAAGGCCACATCTATTCCAACAAAGCCACACCTCCTAATAGAGCCACTCCCTACCAGGTTATGGGAGCCAATTATATTCAAACTAACACATTCCACTCCCTGGCCCCCATAAGCTTATAATAATATCACAGCGCATTATGTAGTTAGTTCAATTTCAAAAGTCCCCATAGTTTATTACAGTCTCAACAATGTTTAAAAGTCCAAAGTTCAAAATTTCTTCTGAGATTCATGCAGTTTCTTAGCTGTGATACTCTGTAAAATCAAAATAAAAAAAGAGATCACATACTTCCAATCTATAATGTCACATCCCAAAGCATAGGAAAGGGAACATAGTGAAGAAATGTTGAACCAAATAGCGAAAAACAGATGGACAAGTTGCAAATTCTGTGTCTCCATGTCTGATGACAAAACACTCTTCAGATCACCAACTCGGTTCAGCTTGTTGGCTACAATGTAATTCTTTCGTTTGGGCTGCTTCTACTCCCTGTTAGCAGCTTTACTAGATAGGCATCCCACAACTCTGGCATCTCTAACATCTTGGGATCTCTAAGCAAATTTCTCTTTCATAGCTTCATACATCCCTAACATAAGCCTGACCTCATCATCTTTCCTTGGTGACAGAGGAATATTCCATAACCCCTTTCTTCTATCCTTGACTCAAAAAGCCAGAACCATGGAGCTGAATCTGCCAAGTTCTGCTGCTTCCTGGGGCTGGAACACGGACTACTTGTTCAATTACATCTTCACCATATTTTCGTTTTCCATAGTTTCTTTCACTGTGTAAGCTTCACTGTCCTAAAACTGTGTCTGTAGACCAGACTGGCCTCAAACTCAGAGATCCACCAACCTCTGCCTCTGGGCTTCTGGGATTGAAGATGCACACCACCAGGTCTGACTCTAAGCTTTTCTTTATTTCTTTTTCAAAAGTTGGAAAGTTATCTGGGTGAGATCTTGCCCTGAAGTCACCATTCCCTTTATTCCATTTCTTAATCTATTTATCACCTTAAACACAGGACTTAGCTCCCTTCCACTTTCTGGTGCCCCTTTCATCCTTAAATTTTACATTTTGCATTTTTCTCTGCTTGACTTGTTCCTTTTTATTATAAATCTTTTTAGGCTAAACATTAATAAACACATAACAGAGTCAATACCAGGTTTTGAGATTACCTTTGCCAGCAAATTAATCCAAAACTTTTCACTTTAGTGTAAGGCAAACCTTTTGGACAAGGGCAAAAAGCAGCCACATTCCTCACCAAATATCACAAGAATGATTTCTAGGCAAGATACAAAAATTTTTCTCCTCTGAAATCTCTAGAGCCTGGCCCCCACAGTTAATCAGATCCCCACTTAGAACTATTGTCTTTCACCCTCCTAATACTATTAGGTAGCACTTAAAGTGCTCAACTCCTTTTCTAATCTATAATCCCACAGGCCATATTCCTTCAAACAAAAGTGTCAGACCTAACATAGGAATACCCCAGTCACTGATTTCAACTTCTTAATTAGGGTTCCTATTGCTGTGAGGAGATACCATGAACATTGCAACACTTACAAAGGAAAACATTTAACTGGGTGCCTTAAAGTTTCAGACGTTTAGTCCATTATCATCATGGTGAGAAACATGGTGGCATGCAGACAGGCAAGGTGAGGGAGAAGGAGCTGAGAGTGCTTCATCTTGAGCTAAAGGCAACAAGAAGTGAACTGAGACACTATGTATGGTTTGAGTATATATGGGACCTCAAAGCCCACCTCCACCATGACACACTTCCTCCAAAGAATTATACTTATTCCAAAGAAGACACACTTGCTAATAGGGCCACTCCCTATGAGTTTATAGGAAGCATTATGTTAAAACAACCACAGTACATGTGGAGATAAGAGGACAATCTTGGGATCCAGTTCTATCTTTTACTATGTGGGTCCCAAGGATTGAGACCCACAGGCTGTTGGGTTTGATGACAAGCATCTTTACCTACTGGGCCATCTGACAAGTCCATACCCAAAACCTTTTAAGAAACTCTGAGTATATAGAGATCAAAAACAAATATACAAATTGATCATTTCCAATTGTATGTCATAAAAAATAGATAATAAGGAAAAACCATAAGAAAATTTATTTTAAATCAATTTAGTAGTATTTTTTTTTACCATTGTTTAAAACAAAAACAAATTTCATGCTAAAGAGCTATATGGACTCAAATCTGTTTAGATAAAGAATGGGATGTTGGCTTAATACTTGATACTATAGGCTGAAGAGCATCTTCTATGTGTGTCAGTTGGTCAAGATTGATTGTGTATGTGCATGTGTGTGTGTGTGTGTGTGTGTGTGTGTGTGTGTGTGTGTGTGTAATTCAATGCTTCCTTTTTCTAGGGTTAATGAAGAAGTTGTGGGCAGGATTCAAGCAGATTCGTCCATCCTGAGTGGCCTCAAAGCCACTATTGCCTATCTAGTTCCTAACAGTACTGGAGAATGAACCAGTTTAAACAGGCTCTGGTTGTGTGGTGGGGTAGTGAGAGGACCGATACAGCTGCCCCTGAGTAGGTCTGTCTGGCAACACAGTGCCTAGGTAGTGTGAAAACTTTCAGACAGTGTTTCTTCCATCTCTCCAAAGAGACAGAGTTGGTTACTTCCCTCTTTTGTATATGCAGCTAGAGTCTCTGGAGTTTGGCATTTGCTTGTTCCCAGGTCAATCATATTCTGATGAAGCTCAGTAGTTCAGGCTTATGTTAATTAGCTTCTCAGGACTTTAGACTTGTGTTAATTAGCTTCTCCAGCGGGTGCACCTTCTTAAGAGCAGCTCTCAGGACTCTTAAAATGAGTCTTTCCCCATTTCCCCATACTCCTGGCAGGAAGCATGAGGGCTTTATTGTTGTTTTCTTTTCCTTTCTTTCTTTCTTTCTTTCTTTCTTTCTTTCTTTCTTTCTTTCTTTCTTTCTTCCTTTTCTTTCCTTTTCTTTTTTTTGGATTGAGAGAACACTGGGTAAGCTCCTAGAAATCACACTGACCAAGGGCTGGTGCCTGCTGGGACAGGGGCAATGGAGTGTAGAATGCCTGTGTCCCGTTACTGCTCATAGGGAGCTTACAACAATCACTATTAACCCTTCTGACATTCCTCCCAGCAGGAGTCTCTGGTTCCATGGAAGTTTCTCAAGTGTCATCACCCAGCCCTCTGTCCAACTGTGGGGTCACAGAGTGGTTTCCTGCTATGTTCAGATGGAGGTGAGGCACTTTCCAGTGTGTTGCAATTTTCTACTTTTCAGAGCACAGAGACTTCAGAGCTTCCCAGATGCACAACCAAAATTACTCTGTTGCATGTTTACTTTTCAATCTTTATATCTGTGAAGGACTTCAATATTTCATTTCGAGACTTTTGTGTGTGTCTTGAAAAGATCAGCATACCAATTTAGGAAGATTGCTGAGGGACTTCACTGCTAATGAAATGTTAACCATTGCCTTCAGAAGGTGCCACCACAGAAATTTGGCTCATGTTATGCCTAAGATGTTTTAGAAAATTCTGAATAAGCAATGGACTGAGCTCCCAAGGTCCAGTTGAAGAGCAGAAGGAGGGAGAAGATGAGCAAGGAAGTCAGGACCGCGAGGGGTTGGTCCACCCACTGAGACAGTGTGCCTGAGCTAATGGAAGCTCACCAAATCCAGCTGGACTGGGACTGAACAAGCATGTGATCAAACCGGACTCTGTAAATGTGGCTGCCAATGGGGACGGACTGAGAAGCCATCGATAATGGCACTGAGACCTGTCTCTTCTGCATGTATTGGCTTTTTGGGACCCTAGTTTACTTGGATGCACACCTTCCTAGGCCGGGATGGAGGGAGGAGGGCCTTGGACTTCCCACAGGGCAGGGTACCATGCCCTCTCTTAAGGATGGAGGGGGAGAGAGGAGAGTTAGTAGGGGGGGGAGCAGGAGGGGATTGGGAGAAGGGGAGGAAGGGTCAGTTTTTGAATGGAAAAATTAAAATAAAAAAAACCACTTGCTCTCAAAAACAAACTTTAAATAAAACTGGGAAGATAAAAAGAAAAAGAAAATTCTGAATACAGGGAGAGCGAGATGGTTCAATGGGTAAAGGCTGTTGCCACAAAGCCTGACAATCAGAATCAGTCTCTGCAATCCACGTGGTTGGAGGTGAGAGCTTACTCCCACAGGTTGACCTCTAATCTACACATGTCCTCTTTGGTGTGCAGATGGGCAGCCGTGCTCACATACAAGCACACACATATGCATACACACACAAAATTAAACACAATCTTTTAAAAAACTTTGAGTGTACACTGCTTCCCATGTGACTCAAATCCACCAGTGACTTATCTCAAGATGGTCCTTGGCTATAATTCTTCATGTTTTCTTCACCCAACACTTAATGCTGAAGGCCCAGACATTTAACTTTGAGTCCTGGTGATTGTCCTGCCATAGCTTTGAGGCCTCTGTGGGAATCTTGTTTGAAAGAAACGTAACAGCCATTCTCCTTTAGGATCGAACAAGATGACATTCTGTCCAAATCAGAATTTAAAAAGAAATGTAGAAAAGGCTGCTTTGTAGATTTATTCATTATTCCTCCCATCAATTTCCTTGAATTTAGCCCATGTCCAGGGCTGTTCAGTGAATACATTCAGCATTGGGAAAACACTGTTAAAAACATCATGATTGTGTTGTTTATGTGGACAACTCTTGGGCCACCTACACATTGAAATAAATGAGATAGTGGTTTTTTTCTCTTGTTGAATTCCTGCTGTTTAATCTCTATCAAAGCAGTCTACACATCAACTCCTTCCTATCTTAACTCAACATGAGGCTTCCAAAATTGAGCCATAAATCATTTTGAAAAAGGAATCCAAAAGAGAAATGATTTTTATGTGGGAAGCAGCATTCTAATTGAATTTTCGGAGAATCTTATTGAGGAGTAGGAGAGAGGTAATACACACAGGAAACAGCGAGCAGGAGACACAAGGTCATGTGCAGGCAAGGATGAGAAGAGCAGATGAGAGAAATATATTCTGGTGTCTAACTGGAGAGAGACACAACATAAGTGACATAATTTGAAAGGTGATCTAGAAATTCTTTATGTGCCTTTGTGTGTTGCCCTGCTAGTTCAACTGCTAACCTATGCCATGCATATGCTAGTTTTCCACAAAAGCTGTGGAATCCTGTGCATCTCTGAACTACTACACCATCCTCATGTAAAGTGCTGGTTTGAAAATATGTTTATGGAGTGGGAGCATATACATGTGAGGAGGACAAGGAACAGCTTTCTGAGGTCAGATCCCGCCTCTCGTCATGTGAAACTCAACGCTTGAACTCAGGCCTTCAGGCTTGGTGTCAACCATGTTTATCTGTGGAGCCATCTCAATGGCCCTAATGTGTTTTTAATCAATGAAATTCCATAACATGGGAGACTGCAAGGAAGAACGTTTCATAAGTATTGGTAAAAGGAATGATTGGGACCAAAATTATATTTTGGTTGGATCAACCAAAAGGGGTAAAAAATATATCAGACATGAGTAAATGAGAGCTACCTGATTAATTTTACTAAATATGGTCTCTGACTATAAATGTAAATTTTGATAGTAAGTTTTGAATCTGATTCTAAAAGAATTGCATGCTGGTTAATTGCACTCTGTAGAAATTAGAGGGGGTTACAGTGAAATGCAATTTTAAAAAGGGACAAAGAAATTAAAGTCATAACTTGCCTGTGTGGACAGACAAAGGGAAGACATAAAAGGACTGGGTGTGTGGAGACACCTGTGGCAAATTGCTCACCTAATTTGTCTCTACAATAGATAAAACTCCTAGGCTAGCCCCACACATTTTTTTTTACCTTCGCTGAAAGAGTCAGACCACAAATTGCATAGCAAAACTAAGACATAACTCTGCTCTGCTCATGTCCCATCATCTTTCTGAGACTGGCATAAGCTGACTTGACTTCTCCCTGCTGAAAACTGTGTCATTCGGCCTGCAGTCTTCCTCTCTAATGAGCCAGCTTCAAGGGAACTCAGCACAGGGCTATGTCTGCTAGGGAACTGGGGCCTCTTGCGTGCTTGACTGATATCGAAGTTGAAGAAACAATATCCTCTCCTTCTTGTTCATTGAGTGGGTTGCTTGGAAGCATGACCTCCACGCTAGCTTTGAGGTGTGTGTTCTCTAAGCAAGGCAAAGCTTTGCTGATCCCCAGAGGTAGCTCTTCTGGTTATGAGTCTTTCTTTTGTCTTCTCTTAACAAGTGAGTTTTTCACTTCTTAAATTAACTATTTGCCGAAGAAATGTCTCAAGGTGTAGTTCTATAGAGCCCGAGCTAACCTGAAAATCAATGAAATAGTTACTTTGTAAAATTTAACTTGTATGCATATTTGTGCACATGTGCATTCCTGGTGTGAAGGTATGTATACACATGTGAATGTGAGTATGTATGTGTATGTTTGTAGGCCAGAAGACAATCCTGTGTATCATTCCTTAGGTGATACATACCTATTTCTTGTTTTTTGAAACAGGATCTATCATTGATAAACCCAGCAAGACCAGAGATCTACCTGCCCACTGCTAGGATTTAAGACTTGTTTTTTTGTTTTGTTTTGTTTTGTTTTTTTGTTTTTGTTTTTTGTTTTTTTGTTATAGCTGTAATTTGTTTTGAGATAGGGTCTTACTATGTAGTTCTAACTGGCCTGGACTCACTATTTAGATCATGCTGGCCATGGACTCAGAGATCCTCTGCCAGTGCTTGGATTAAAAGTGCCCTACACCACACTGACCACTCATTGTCTTTAAGTGTCTGTTTCACTGTTGTCCAGAATGGAATGGAGCTCACTATGTGGTTCAGGCAGGCCTTGAACCTGTAGTAATCCTTCAAGTGTTGGTATTACAGATGTGTGCTACCACACTCAGTATATAATGTAATTTATATGTGAGTTACATCCCCCAATTTGGCAGTTGCTATCTCTATATGGACGGTTTGGTAATGGATAACTCAGAAACTGCTGCTGGTGGCAAAGCAAAGAGAGGCTCTTGAGTGGTGAATATAAGGACATTGCCAGTGGTATGGCCCCTCTATCAAATAAGCAATCTTGAGGAGGTGGGAACCACCCAGCAAGCAAGTTAGAAAGTTCTGATTCTGGGGAGGGACCCCACAGGGATCATACCTGTCTTCTGCCCTCATAGCCAGTCAGAGAGGAGCCCAGTGGGGGCCCGGGCCACACAGACTGAACCAGATTAAGAAATACAGCAGGTGTTCCTGTATCTTACTAACACAAATGTAAACAGGAACCATTTTCTACAGATTTGTCTTTCTCTTGTAATCAAAGCGGTCAGTGGACTGCCTGATGCTGCATTGTAATTCTGCTCAGTTAGGATAGGACATTCCTGAATGCCTAATTTGCTTGAAGAGCCTACATCGGAAAGTTTAAGCCTTTGGCAGAACAATCTCTAAAGTCTCTGCCAGCTAATAGCTCTTTATGTCGTGCTTGACAGGATGCTCCTGTAAGGATTACCTATGTATCTCCACATTTCATCTCCCTCTCTACCTTTTGTAAGTACAAGAATCCAAATTCATTCCCACCTGAGTATGGGCTATGGTTGACCCAGTAGAGCACCTAAGGCTCATGTGACATTTCAAAGAAAGGGAATTTCTATACTACAGTGAGAAAAACCACAGTGGGTCATTCATTGCTTTTTTCCAAAATAAATTCAGAAGTAGGACTGCTCAGCTGTGAATAATGGCACACTTCTGCATAATCCCAGCATTTGGGAGGCTGAGGCAGGATGAGAGGGACTTCTAGGTCATACTGAACTGCATTGTAAGACCTTATTTTTACACTCCCATCTCTTCTCTGGGATTAAATCTACTTCTTAGCACCAAGTTTCATGGAATTGCCTCAACCTACCCTTGAAGAAAAATTATATTTTTCTGAAGAGAAATATAGTGAATTTTATTGGTTCTAGGATAATTTTTGACGTTGTAAAGATGAACAGTATTAATAAAATAAATATGGGGTGTTAATATTGTCCTCTTGGGACCTTGTAAGCCTTCCTCCCAAAATATCTAGTAAGACATCTTTTCAACCTCAGGTTTATAATCAGTGGGGAAAAAAGGAACGTATTTAATTTATATGAGACATGGTCTCTTACATATGCTTAACCACTCCCAGTTCTCCTGCATCCGTTTTTGTGCTGGCATTATAGACCTGCACCTCCATATAGAGTTAAGAGATGTGTTTAATTGCATCCTTTTGTCGTTATTTTCCTAGTCACGACCTACTTCAAAGCATACTTTAAAGTGCCAGGGCTACCATATGGCTGTGCGGGTATGAAACGGTTTCCTAAGTCCAAAAGAATTCTAGTAGGTTAATTTTGGATAATTATAAATCTCTCAATGCTTCAAAACATTTGATATTATAAAGCCAGTCTTAGTGAAAAACTATGAGATGGGTGCAAATCACTGCAGAAATCTTGACTGGCCTGTGAGTACCGTGTGTGTGTGTGTGTGTGTGTGTGTATGTGTGTGTTTGTGTGTGTGTGTGGTATGTGTGTATGTTTGTGTATACTCTATTGTATATATTAGATGAAAATATGAACATATACTCACATAATGTATATACATGTGCATATATATGAGGATTTATGTATGTACATATACTAATTATTAAAACTGCATAGCATGTCAAATGGGTTGGCAATTTCTTGCACCCAGAAGCTTAATATTCTTTTCTGTTTGGGAAAGATGCATTTTTCTTTTGTTCTTTTGACTCAGCCCAGTCAGACAGCTCCTTTGAGGGGCTCTCTGTTGTTTCCCACAGTCAGGCCAGTGTATAGTTGTCTAATCCCCATTTGCTTTCTCCTTGTTTATTACTTGGCTGTTCTACTTTCCAGAGCTTCAGGGTTAGACCCTAAGAGGGGAGAAAACCTGAGATACGTTTTTCTTTCTCCCTAGAGTAGTGAGGATGTATTGTCATTCTCCGCAGGTTTTCTTCTGTTCTTCTGTTTGGGACAGTGTTTGTCTCTAACCTTTTACATTGCTTCTCTGGGTCCCTAAGGGTTTTGTGTAACAAAACAAATGATAACATCCTGTCTAAAGCACACTCTCTACTTTACTTTCAATAGAGGATATAATTGGGGTCTTTTGTTTGTCAATATTTCTTTAGCTCTACAGGGTTTGTAAGAAACAATCGATAAAAACACAACTGCAGAAAACTATTTTATGATGACAAATACTCGATATTAAGGTATCTCCATTTTTTAAAAGTTGAATACAGTAACTCATGCTAAGCCTTAAGTCACATACCCAAGAAGCTTAGTGTAAATCAAGAAAAGTAGAAGGGTAAGCACAATTAAAATCTTTCTGCATAAAAAACATACTATTTATAATGGGTTTCCTATGTAATTTAATGTGTGAGTACATATTTGTGTGCTGTGTACACAAGTACAGGCAAGAAGTCATTATCAGTGGTCTTGTAATTGCTTTCCATCTTGGCTTTTGAGGCAGAGGCTCTCCTTGAGACCAGAGCTCGTTGATTTAGAAAGGTTGGGTAAAGATTTCCAGGAATCTGTTATTTCCACTTTCCTAGTGCTGAGGGTCCAGTGCATGCTGTGTGCCTAGCATTTTATGTGAGTACAGGAAATATGACTCAGATTCCATGCTTACAGTAAGGCAAGTACTTTATACACTGCAAATAAACCCCTGTCCACTGTAGAGTTTTGTTTGATTTTACCAGTAGATACAGATATTTCTATTAAAGGTTAAAGTGGTCTTTGAGATCCATCTCCAAGCACATAGTCTCCCTGCTACAGAACTTTGGGATATACTACTCTCAGGGCAGATTTTCGAACTTGAGTCCTTGACACACCATCTATTGAGATTGTTAAAAAGACCAATAAAAAATTAAAATATATGCATATATATTTATATACATATATAACAGTTGTGGATAGGAATAGTGATGACAAAGGAGGGACATATTGAAAATGGTTTAGACTCTCCCCTCCCCTTCTACCCTCTCCTATGGTCCCCATGCTCCCAATTTACACAGAAGATAAGATCTTGTCTTTTTCTCCGTCCCATGTAGTTAGGATCCATGTATATCTCTTTTAGGGTTTTCATTGTTGTCTAGGTTCTCTGGGATTGTGAATTATAGGCTGGTTTTCTTTGTTTTATGTCTAAAAGCCACTTATGAGTGAGCACATATATTTATTTTTCTGGGTCTTGGATACCACACTAAATATGATGCTTTCTAGCTCCATCCATTTGCCTGAAAATTTTAAGATGTCATTTTTTTTCAGCTGTGTAGTACTCCATTGTGTAAATGTACTACATTTTCCTCATCCATTCATTGGCCAAGGGGTATTTAGGTTGTTTCCGGGTTCTGGCTATGACAAACAATGCTGCTGTGAACATAGTTGAGCACATGTCCTTGTGGTATGATTGAGCATCCTTTGGATATATACCCAAAAGTGGTATTGCTGAGTCTTGAGGTAGGTTGTTTCCTAATTTTCTGAGAAATCACCACACTGATATTCAAAGGGGCTGTACCAGTTTGCACTCCCACCATGAAGGGAGGAGTGTTCCCTTTACCCCACATCCTTTCCAGTATAAGTTGTCATCAGTGTTTTTTATCTTGGCTATTCTTACAGGTATAAGATGGAATCTGAGTTGTTTTGATTTGCATTTCTCTGAGGGCTAAGGATGTTGAACATTTCCTTACATGTCTTTCAGCCATTTTAGAATCCTTTGTTGAGAGTTCTCTGTTTAGGTCTGTACCCCATTTTTGTTATTGGATTATTTGTTCTTTTGGTGACTAATTTCTTAAGTTTTTGGTATATTTTGGAGATCATCCCTCTCTCCAATCTGGAGGTTGGTGAATTTCTTTTCCCATTCTGTAAGTTGCCGTTTTTTCTTGTTGACTGTGTCCTTTGCTTTACAGAAGCTTTTCAGTTTCAAGAGGTCCTATTTATTAATTATTTCTTTCAGTGTTTGTGCTACCAGGGTTATATTTAGGAAGTGATTTCCTGTGCCAATGCATTCAAGGGTATTTCCCACTTTCTCTTCTATGAGGTTCAGTGTGGCTGGCTTTATGTTGAGGTCTTTGATCCATTGGAACTTTAGTTTTGTGCATGGTGATAGATGTGGGTCTATTTTCATTCTTCCACATGTTGATATCCAATTATGCCAACACCATTTGTTAAATATGCTTTCCTTTTTCTGTTTTATATGTTTTGCTTCTTTGTCAAAAATCAGGTGTTCGTAGGTGTGTGGATTGATATTTGGGTCTTCGATTTGGTTACATTGTTCCTCCTGTCTGTTCTTATGCCAATACCAGGCTGTTTACAGTACTGTAGCTCTGTAGGAGAGTTTGAAGTCGAAGATTGTGATGCCTCCAGAAGTTGTTTTATTGTACAGAATTGTTTTGGCTATCCTGTTTTGTTTTGGTTTGGTTTTGGTTTTTTGTTTGTTTGTTTGTTTTTTGCTTTTCCATATGAAATTGAGTATTTCTCTTTTTTTTGTTGTCTGTGAAGAATTTTGCTGGTATTTTGATGAGCATTACATTGAATCTGCAGATTGCTTTTGGTAAGATTGCCATTTTTACTATGTTAATTCTACCTACCCAAGAGCATGGGAGATGTTTCCAGTTTCTGGTGTCTTCTTCAATTTTTTTCTTCACAGATTTAAAGTTCTTGTCATATAGGTCTTTCACTTGTTTGGTTAGAGGTTCTCTGATATATTTAAGGCTCTTAGTGGCTATTCTGAAGGCTGATGTTTATCTTATTTCTTTCTGAGCTTATTTCATCTGTGTAAAGGAGGGCCACTGATTATTTTTAGTTAATCTTGTATCCTGATACATTACTGAAGGTGTTTATGAGTTGTAGAAGTTCCTTGGTAGAATTTTTGGGGTAACTCATGTAAATTATTATATCATCAGCAAATAGTGAGATTTTGACTTCTTATCTGATTTGTATCCCCTTTATCTCCTTTTGGTGTCTGATTTCTCTATCTAGAACCTCAAGAACTATATTGAATAGACATGGAGAGAGTGGACAACCTTGTCTTGTTCTGTGTGTTTTGCATTAAAAAAAACAGAAAAGGAGACTTAATATTGGAACAGTTTGACTAAGAGCATGCTTAAAGAGAGTTCTCCACTCTGTAACTGTGTCTTCTGCTGGTTGTGTGTGGTGTGTCTGTGCTGTCTGTCTGTTGTGTGTGTCAGGTCTGTGTGTGGAGCCTGTGTACTGTGTATGTCCATGTTGCTTGTCTCTAACAAAGCGCTTTTCTCTGTATTATTAAACAGCACAGAGAACACTGCATGGGGAATTCTTTACAGAGCTCTTTAGCATAGTTTTACAAGAGAAGAAGAAACTTTACTGGCTCCAACTGACCCAGCACAGCACTCAAAATCTTCCATGATGCTATCAGTGTTTATCCACATGCTACTTCCTACGTTTATGGGATTTCTTGGTTAAGGTTGTTTTTATTATCCTGTTGGCTGTTTTCAGCAAATGATCACAGCACACACACACACATACATGTCACTCTGGGTAAGGGGCATGGAAGAGTGCACAACTGAAAATTGCAGCTATGTGTTAGCTTAGGTTGTAAAAGCTGATTATATGGGAAATTCAATGCAAATAAGGATGGTCACATTGTTCGCTTAAGGTCAGGTTAAATGTAAGTAGGCAGAATACACAGTAGGACAGTTGGTTAACCCTATGGTCTTAAATGCTCTCAAGGTATATTATTAACTTGACTGAAAGGTCTGGCAAAATTCAGGTTCCTCAAAGGTGAAAGGTATTTTCAGAAAAAAAAAGATACCAGTATACTTGTTTTGGGTCAGAGATTTGCATGCATGACACAATGTGCTTGTGTAGTTTAGAGTACAAGGAATAGAGTTGCTTCCATCCTTTTAGTCACTGGGTTCAGGGGATGAAACTCTGGTTGGGAGGCTCATGGGCAAGAGGCTTTACCTAGTCTGCCATGTCTGTGGGCTTTAAGAGCATGTCTTACAAAGTGAGGGATTGCCTATATCAATATGCTATTGAATTCCTGTTAGGAAGAACCAGGAGACATGTTCATGGTGCTTTGGGGATAAACCTCACTGCCAGCAGGTGCCATGGAGAAGACTTCCAATAATGAAGAAAGGAATTTAGATGAAGAATCCGTCCCAGAGACACAGCTACTAAAAATGCTCATTAAGTAAATAAAAACAAAGCACATCCATTTGATGCTAAAAATGAAATACAAGTTGAAACTATAGAGTATGTGACCTGGCAGCAAATTAGCACATCTTACATTCATTTACATTCTTTAGTATTTTAATCTTTTTTATTGTGTATGTATTATGTGTGCTTGTGCTATAGGTATCTTCTTTAATCACTTACATGTCTTAATATTTGAAACTGGGTCTTATACTGAACCTGGAGCTAAATGTATTGTATGGACTGGAGGGCCATCAAGACCCAGCTTTAACCCCAGCTTAACTTCTGCCCTGTAGTTCCATGGGAGATGCTATCATATACCCCTTTTACAAGTATGCTGGCGGTTGAATTCAGGTCCTCATGTTTGTACATTAATCACTTTACTCCCTGATCCATCTCCCAGGCCCACTCTCTACTACTTTTACAATCATAGCTTAGGCACGTTTGTATTAAAATGCTCCTCACAGCTAATTTCTCATGGGCACAAGTTTTGCTTTACTCCATAGGACATGGATGTTTAAATAGCTGTTATTTATGTCATTGTGACCCGGTGATTTTCTGTTAGGGGGCTAGCCCTAGATTTTGGTATTCAGCTTTGTATTTGAAGCAAGAGAAAAGGAGAGAAAATACCTTAAAGCAGAGAGGCACTGTTTTTTTGTTTTTTTTAAGAAAGTATAAAATGAAACTGTTCCAATAATATAATTTTAAAATTAATTAGTCAGTTATTGAGCATAACTCAATAATTAATTATCCAGAGCCAACTGTGGACAAGGCCAGTGAGCCAATGATTATGAGGAGGGCGGGAGAGGCATAAAAATGGCTAAGATTCCTACTATCAATGAAAGGTTAAGCTATTAATGAAGACAAGCTGTACATAATTACAGAGCAAGGGAGAGAATAACAAGGGCTGCAAGAATGGAAAGGAGTGTTTTATATTCAGAGAAGACAGACCAGAGGTGGTCCTTGTGACTGGACCAGGGTCCAGGTAGTACGTGGTTATTCAACAAGAGCATGAGGAATGAGAATCACATGATGGGCACCAAGCCAATGAACATTGGTTGGACTTCAGAAAAGTATGTATTGTGTCTGTAGTGTATTTTCTGTTCTATAGCTGTAATCATATACTCTGACCAAAAGCAGTTTGGGAAGGAAAGGGTTTGTTTAGTTGACCGACAATTTCAGTGGACAGTCTATCACGGAGAGAAGTCAGAACAAGAAACCAAACAAGAACTTGAAGTAGAAACAAGGAGGAATGCTGCTGGTGTTACAGGGAATGCAGGCTGCTTGTTGTCCCAGCTGCCCCGCTAACTTACACCCAAAATAATCACACAGAAACTGTATTCATTTAAACACTGCCTGGCCCATTATATCTAGCCACTTCTTACCAACTTTCACATCCTGATCTAACCCATTTCCACCAATTTGTGTATCACCGTGAGGTTGTGGCTTACTGGGAAAGATTCTAACCAGCGTCAGTCTCAAGCAGGAGCTTCATGACATCTGCCACACTGCCTTCTTCCCAGCATTCATTTCAGTCTACTCCGCCTAATTTCTGCCCTATCAAAAGGCCAAGGCAGTTTCTTTATTCAACCAATGAAAGTAACACATAGTCAGAAGGACCTCCTACACCATGCTGGCAAGCTTGTTTGGGCTTATTCTTGATTAACTTCCTTATCTATCCCAGGATCATTTGACTGGGGAATGATGCCACTCACAAAGGGTGTATCCTCCTGCATCAATTAACAATCAAGACAGTCCCCTACAGACAGAGCTGAAGGCCAACCTGATAAAGACAATTACTAAATTGAGACTCTTTCCTAAGTGGTTGTTGGCTGGGTCAAGTTGCCAGCTAACACAAGGACAATATACAGTATGATGCTCGCCAAGGACAGAGGTTTCTCATGCTACCACTAAAACAGCTCACACCTCAGAGGGAATAAGATGTTATTCTAAAGCCAAACATGACTGACCATAACCTTGGAACCCAGATTTAAGTTACATCAATTTCATGTTCCAATGAAGCAATGATTTCGCTTTAGTAAAAGAACAGCAAAAATCAAGGCACTTGCAAATATATAGATGGAAACATTAGGGAGCTGAGTCCCAGAAACATCAGAAAATCCCTGCTATGGATCACAGACCCTACCTGATGACACTCTTTCATTTTTGGATTGGTGGAAGCTGAGGGTCTGTGAGGATATTCCGAAGGGATTTATTTCATAGTCATGTGGATGTGAGTTCACATTAGGCTGGGAAATAAATGGTGATTAAGGAGCTAAGGATAAAGAAAATAAGCTGAAATTGTACTCTGAATCTGCTACACTCCAGTCACTGAAGGTCTGATCAGTCAGTCAGGCTTCTAGAATGTTCAGTGTAGTGTGTTTTCTCCTTGGGGGCTTTGATTCATATATGGGAGAAAAGGGAATTGGTTTTTGTACAGACCACATGCAGATGCTTTTGTTCTCATTCTCCCCTAGACTATGACAGCCATGCAGCATTGACATGTTGTTAATTGTTATAAATACTCTTGGTATGCTTTTATATAATTTCTAAACCCTCTTTCTAGCCCTAAGATTGAATTTAAATTATATATGAAGATATGCTTAGTTTATATGCCATCACTATGCCAATTTATATAAGAGATTTGTACATCCTTGGGTTCTGGTGTCCATAGCAGCTCATTGAACTAATCTTTCATAGCTACCAGAGGTGGATAGCTATAACATTGCTGTTCTCTGTGGTTGTAGAAAGGAAACAGTTTCAGAGCCTTGAAATGCAGAAGGATTTTGGGAATTTGATCCTCAGCATACCGACTTTCACAAAGGGACCAGACTGGTAGACAGAAAAACATTTAAAGGAGAGTGCCAGACTGAGGGATGAGCTCCTCTGTGAGGCAGCAAGCAGTCTGGGATACAGAAGACACTGCCCTGTAATTGGACAGATGTCTAATGCCCCAGATAAAGAAAGGAAGAAAAGTAAAACTGTGTTTGTGGGATTCACCTGGGTGGCTGGGGTTTATGTCTTTAGTTAAACACTGAATTTTGTAGCTAATTGTTCAGTAAATTGAGTTTGCTTGAAGGCTGAGAGGCCAGATCTCAGACAAGACAAGAACAACAATATGAGAATTACAGAGGCACAAGTCCAGAGAGCACTTTGAAATACCTACTGTGTTTGAGAAAGCAAACAGGCTGGTGAAGATAGGAGAACAGTTTCAGGTTCCTTGTCTCTAACATTAACATGAATACCTATGGATATTTCAGAGTTGTGGAACAATCTTCCCAAGTTAATGGAAGAAGTCAACCAGAGAAAGGCACAATAGTGGACTATCAGACTAAGAACCAAAGAGACATCATTGCTGTTTAAACTTCTTAGATGTATATGTTGCTCTTATAGCAAAGAAACTTTAAAAAAAATATATTACCCTTAGATATTGTGTGTGCCATGGTGGATATGTGGAGATTAGAAGATGACTTGGAGTCATTTCTCTCCTTCTACCATGTGGATCCTACAGATTGAACTCAGGATATAAGGTTTGGCAGCAAGCACCTTTATCCACTGAGCCACCTCATAGGTCCACACTGCAAATCCATTCAAGCAACTACAGGTACATAGACATATAAAAAAATTACAAATATAATTTCCTGATAATATAGCAGAAAGAAATCCATTTTAGTCAATTTGGTAGTACACATATAGTTTTACTTTTTAAGATTAAAGTAAATTTGCATCCTAATGAGCTAGATGTCCTTTAATACTTTTAGCTAAATAATTCAAGTTAGCTGAATATTTGATACTGCAAGGTATAGAATGTTTTTCATGTGCATCAGTTGATCAGCATTGATTTTGTATGGAGGGGGAAGCTGGGGGTAGTATGCATACCTGTGTGCATACCTGTCTACATGTGTGTAAGTGCACATCTGTGTGCATGCCTTTGGAGGCCCAAAGCAAATGTTAAATATCTTCCTCAAGCCTCTGAACTTTGTTTATTGAGTCAGAGCCTCTTGCTGATGCCAGCCCTCACAAATTCTGCCTAGTCAATTAGTGAGGTTCTGCCAGATACCTCCTCTCTTTGCTGTTGTGCATGTTTTACACTTTTTTTTTTTTACTTTATTCTTAGTTACAAGTGCCCAGCCTTAGCTTGGCTTGTTTCTTTAATGCTTTTTACCTTAAATTATCCCATCTACCTTTTGCCTCTGGGCTTTTTTCTTTTCTTACTTCTGTATATCTTACTTTCAGTCTTATTCCATGGCTGACTGGGTGACTGGGTGGCTGGATATTTGGGTGGCTGGCCCTTGACATCCTCCTCCCCTTGTTTTTGTTTTGCTTCTCCTTCTCCTATTTCTTTGCCTGTCAGCCCTGCCTATCTTTGCTCCTGCCTCACTATTGGCCATTCAGCTCTTTATTGGGACCATCAGGTGTTTAAGACAGGCAAAAAAATATCACAGTTCCACAGAGTGAAACAAATGCAGCATAAACAAAAGCCATACACTGTAAAATAATATTCCCCAACACTTTTCCTCCCAAGTGCTATTACAGGGGAGCCACAAATACTATCAAGTATTCCTTGCATTCTGGGATCAGAATTCTGGTCCTCATATTTGCATGGGAAAAGTTTTCTACATGGAGCTATTTCAGTCCCAGTGTATTGATTCTGTGGTTGGCAGTGCTGAGAACATCATTTAACATAAAGGTATGACAAAATAACATATGTATGCAAGTACGTTTAGTACCATTTCAAAAACTGGAAGTTCTTTCTTAACCCAAAGCCCAAATTCACCTCACTTCTTACAATGAAACTCAGGTCATGTACTCAAAAAGGCCTTTTAAAAACCAAACATTCTAGCATAATATCATGTGAAGGTATTATAATTTGATACTCACATGCTGATGAATGATGATAGGAATATTTGAAAAGCCTTTGTTTTTGTACATAAACCACTCAGTTTCTGTAAGAGCAGAAAACTTCACATGTATCATAAAGACATTGAAGTTCATGAAGTCTTGACTCCAAGTTCAAGGGTTTTAGGCAGCTTTCATTGGCACTACCCGAAATGACTACATCCACAATGCAAAGTGTCCATGCTCTTGGTCCAGAGCCAAGGAAGCCTTAGGTCCTGTGACACAGTATTTAGATTCTGTCAGATACACCTCGTAATTATTACATATCAATGGCACTACCTGACATGACTGAATGCACAATGCAAAGTGCCCATGCTCTCTGTCCAGAGCCAAGGCAGCCTTACGTCTTGTGAAACAGTATTTAAATCCGGCCAAATACACCTCGCAATAATGACATATTTTATTTTGGGTTACTTTTTTGGTACTTAGGCATTCATCAGCTTTTCAGAGTTGCCAATTTTTGTCACCTCCCACACTCAGTTACACAACTATATAAGTGATTGTGACCTATGCTATAAGAAGCCACATAATAGAGAAGGCAGGCTGGTCTCAGAAGTGAAGACAAGATCCAGGCAAGATAGCCTCAGAGTGTTCCAGACCCAAGCATGCAAGAATTCAGGTTTATAGAGATTGTCACCCAAACAGTAGAGAAAAGAACAATTTTTATACAAATTCAAATGATGAGATCAGTGAGTTTATTGGGTGAGGGGTTAATGAGAGGGGCTGAGTGGTCCTAAAAGAGCTGCCTCACCACAAGGCCTTATCCTATCATTGATGATGATTTCATAGAAGCTGTGACATGGCTTCCCTCATTTCTATCAACATTCTACTTTCAGTGTAGTCACAATTTATTCTAGCTGCTCCCAATATCACTTGTATTTGAGGGAAGATGGATCTCAGGTAAGGGTCCCCAGAACCTGCCTCTTTCCACTTCCTAAGGAGTGCCAGTAACTCCATTACCATTACCAAAGGCCTGCTCTAGTTGTCATGACTACGAGGGCACAGTCCAGAATGGTATTTTAGTAAACATTCCAGAATTCAAAGGAAGAGGAAGAGAATCAAAGTCTAGAGAAACCAGTAGGTGTTGAACAGCATAGTCAGGGAACATCCTGAGAAGGTACTGTAAACTAACTCTTACTGATTAAGGAGAGGCATTCCAAAGGTGTAGGATTTGTTCATTCCTGCTGCATTCTGTTGCTCTGTAGCAATGTTGCTCTATACAATTTCAGAATGGTGCTGTGCTCAAGATTTGACTTTTCTACTCATTTTAATGGTGATGTGGAGAGCTGTGAACACCAATGAGTGTTTGGGATTCTCCCTCAACAATGTCAGCTCACTCTCTGCAGTGTTGTCGAGGCACCTGAGACAGAGAAACTCTTCAGGCCATCCTTGTAGCTCAAATGGATGGAAAAGAACTATGCCTGTGAAGGGGGTCACAGTGATGCTGCTCCCAGCGACAGGTAGAGAAGAACCTGTAGGCCACAGCTCCTCTTCGCATGCTTTCAATGCATTTGGAAAACTATTTCTGAAGAATTCTTAGGAAAACTAAGAATTCTTGTTTTGTTTGTTTTTGTTTGCTTGTTTGCTTACTTTCAAGATATGGCCTCAGACTCACTCTGTAGCCCTAGCTGTCCTGGAGTCACTCTGTAGACCAGGCTGGCTTTGAATTTAGAGAGATCCACCTGCCTCTCCTTCCTGAGTGCTGGGATTAAAGGCATGCGCCGCCACCACCCGACTCTCTTATGACTCTAAACACTGAACATGTGATTGTGTGACACTGATTATCACAGAAAATTCCACTTAAAAATCACTGCCCAGAACAGCAAGCAGTGTCAGTTGATAAAGCGCTTGCTGCCCAGCATAGTATTTTGAGTTTGATACACCAGGACCACATGGTTGAGGAAAAGAACTGATACCTACTGAAGTACTAGACTGCCTCCATTTTAAATTTAAAAGCCATCATTTAATAAAGACAAATTAGGTTCATTTCTATTTGTGATTCTCAAGGATTGGGCTAAGCTCAATCCTTAACTACAAATGGTTCTGTACTGCATGTTCCAAGAATGGCAATCATGTCTCAGTTTTGCTCCTGTAACTCTGCCTATTTTGCTCACCAAGTACTCCCATTTGGAAACACCCTATTCATGAGCTATAAAACCCTTGTCTTGCTCACACCCACTGCTGAAATCTCAAACCTGCCTTAGCGGGAGGCAGTCCGTGTATACATATATAAAATGCTTGCTATGACTATTTGAGTCACTGGTATTTCTCCTCCCATATTTGGAATTAACATGTACAAGCTTTCCTCTGAATTCCACACACAGGCTATGGCAATACAGGTATACATACACACAATGCTATTTAATTTAATAAGAAGATATTAAAAATAAAATAAAATTCCCTGCCATAGCTCTTTCCCAGTCAAACCTTAACACGTACTAAGATGAGGCAATACCTATCTGCCTTTGGAGTTTATCTACTTGCTTGTGACTTGTTTAGGTCATCTATGATTAAAAGTTATTTGCCCTTCTACATGAAATAGCAGTAAGTTTACATTTAGTGAGAGTTATGTACCGAGTATATTGCAATCCTGAAGAGTCAAGAAGAGTCACATAGTTTTTGTTTTATGATTACTGATCTCTGTTGTCAACTTGATGAGATTTAGAATAAACCTGGAAGAAATTCTCAGGACGTATCTGTGAGGGGGCTTTCAAGATGAGACTAGCTAAGATGATGTATCCATTGCTTTTCTTTTTCTGTGATAAAATAATCACACAAAAGTGATTTAAGGAAGAGTTTGTTGTATATATGGTTTCAGGGGACAGAACTCATCATGGTGAAGAAGACATGGCATAGCAGCAGGAACATGAAGCTATATGATCACATTCCACCCATACATAGAAAGGAGAGAGAGAGAAAGAGAGAGAAAGACAGATACAGAAACAGAGTGAGACAAAGACAGACAGAGACAAAGAGCAGTTTGATAAGGTAAATGTATCAATTTCTCTTCTGTTTCTGTGATATGATACAATGATCAAGGCAACTTATAAATGGCATTGTTTTACTGAGGATATGGTTCTAGTGGATTAGAGTCTATGACTGAGGGATGGCTTGATGGCAAGCAGTGGAAACAGTAGCTGAGAACTCACATCTTGATCCCCAAGCAGGAGGCAAAGAGAGATTTGTAGCTTGAATAATAAAATCCCAGAAACAGATACTGGGTTTATTACTACAGATATTTAGACAGAGCTGAAGATCAGAAAAGTAAAGCAACCAAGCCACTAGAGAGTTCTTACCTCTCCCAAGGCTCAGACAAACAAAGGGGCAATCCTGTCCTCATTATGACTGTAGACTCCAATGCTCTCCATCAAACCTCAGACCGCAGTGTGTTCTTATCTCCTCCTGCCTTATATACCTCTCTCATCCCAGCCATATCACTCCTGTCTCCATCTCCCTACTGCTGGAATTAAGGGGATGTGACTTCCGAGTGCTGGGAGCAGCTTTGTGTGAGTTTTACTACTTTTTAGACAACTTCAATCTCATATAGTCAAGGGCAGCATTGAGTCCTGGGATTAAGTGTGTGCCATCATTCCCTGGCCTCTAGTGGCTTAGATCTGCACTCTTATCTTCAGACAAGCTTTATATATTAAAACACAAATAAAGTATCGATATATGGATTACTGGGAATGGTGTGGGCTTTTGAAGCCTCAAAGCCCATCTCCAGTGACACATCTCTTTCGCAAAAGAACCCACCTCCAAATCCTCAACAGGTCTGCCAATGGAAATAAAGTTATTAAACATATGTGCCTGAAGAGATCATTCTCATTCAAACTACCACAATGATAAACACTTAAATTCTAAACTCAGTGCTGTACTTCATCTAACACGGGTCCATCTCCTAGAGTCTCAATAACTACCTCAAACAGAGACACTAATTAGAAAACAAATATTCAAATACATGACCCTATGAGAACCATTGCTCACTCAAACTTCCACAGGTAGGAAGATTCACCCTGAAAAAGGTTAACAACAACCCATGGGCTGGTCTCCTGGAGTGAATAAACAGTCGACAGTGAGCTGAGCACCAGCACTAATGTTTCCTTGCTTCATGAATATGGATGCTGTGTGACCAGCTGCCTCATACTGCTGCCTCCATGTCTTCTAGTCGATGATGAGCTGTATCCATACATACAGATCTGTGAGACAAACCATTCTCTCATAAGTTGTCCCTGTCTACTGTTTTGTTTACTTACCAACAATGCAATTAATACATGTTCCTAAGGAGCCATTTACTCAGTGGAGGGAAATCAAATGAAGAATTATTTGCTACAGTCAAGAGATGAGGCACTTTGCCTAAACAATCTGTGTAACTACTTTTCTTGATGAGGGGATCAAGAGAAGAGTAGGTAGCTGGAGAGAGGTCCAAGAATCCAGTAGCTGTTCAGTTGATCAGCCTAGATGTCTCAGTTGGCCTTCAGTAGATGCACGATTCCCAAAGAAGTAGTCTGTAATGCCAGTGAAGGGATGGGCTTTACTGTGAGAGTGGGAGCAAGCAGGCAAATAGAGAGCAAGCTTCCTTCTTCCATATCCTTTGCATAGGTTGCCAGCAGAATGTGTGGCTCAGATTAAAGGTGGATTTTCCAACCTCAAAGTTCTAGATTAGAAGTCAGTCTTCCAACATCAAGTTCTTTAATTAAGAAAAAGAGAAACTAACAGGTGTACTCAGTCATTTGGGTAATTCTAGGTATAGTCAAGGTGACAACCAAGAATAGCCGTCACACCATCACACTATATATATATATATTTATACATGTTGTATTACACCCAATATACACACATATATTGCCAACATACACATAACACACCAAGTATGCATATATCACATGCAAACATCACTATACCCAGAAAGTACATGCACCACATACAAATGTATACATACTAAGCACATGTGTATTGCGTGCATATACCATACTCAGTACACAAATATACTATACTTGTGATGTTGCATGTAATTCTGTGTATGTGTTACTGTTACTGGGTGATAAATAAAGATGTTTCAGTCAAAGGCTTAGCGGAGCACAGCCAGGCAGGAAATCCAAATAGAGATAGAGAGAATAGGTAGAATCAGGGAGACACCATGTAGCTGTCAGGGAGAAAGACATTTGACCTTACCAGAAGGCCACAGCCTCATGGTGATACACAGATTAATAGAAATGGATTAATTTAAGATGTAAGACCTAACTAGGAATATTCCTAAACTATTGGTCAAACACTGTTATAATTAATTTAGTTTCTGTGAGACTATTCAGATCAGGGTAGTCAAGAAACCAATGCACAGTCTTCTTTTACAAATGGTATCTACTGCTCTTCCTGAGCTGAGATCAGTGGTGCAGACTGGTAAGTTTGTGCGCGCCTGATGGGAAGGTCCCGGAGGGAGCCTGCTGCAGCGGGCCTCTTTGTTCCACACGACCCTGTCCCCCTTGAAAGTTTGCCCTTTCCTCTGTGGGTCCTTGGACCACTAGGACTCTCTCTTCCTGTGCTGAGATCGGAGGTCCAGACAGATCGGAGGTCCAGAAGGGACTTCCTCCTCCTGCACTGAGATCAGCTTTCTAGAGGGGTTAGTGTGTGCAAGCCTTCCTGGGAGGTCCCCACCCACTAAGACTCCCCTGACCTCAATCAAAGGAAGAGATGGGCAGGCACCAATCCAAGAGTTCCTCCAACAAACCTGAAAAACAACATGATAACACCAGAAACCAGCGAGTATGCAAGAGGAAAACTTGAGCAACCTAACCCAGAAGAAGTAGAAGAAATCGAATTTAAATGTAACATTATGAAAGTGGTAGAGAACTTTAAAGAAGAGGTGAAAAACTCCTTTGAAGAAAGGGATGAGAAAACTAACAAAAAGTTAGAAGAAATGAATAAATTCCTCAATGATACCCTAGAAAACCAAGAAAAAGCAATCAAACAGGTAATGGAAACAGTTCAAGACTTAAAAACTGAAATGGAGGCAATGAAGAAAACACAAACTGAGGGAAGGTTGGATATGGAAAATCTGGGTAAACAAGCAGGGACTGCAGAAACAACTATAACCAACAGAATACAGAGATAGAAGAAAGAATCTCAGATGCTGAAGATATTATAGAGAAAATAAACTCATTGATCAAAGAAAACAACAATGCTAACAAATTCTTAACACAAAACACCCAGGAAATCAGGGACACTATAAAAAGACCAAACCTAAGAATAACAGGGGTAGAAGAAGGAAAAGAAGCACAGCTCAAAGGCCTAGAAAATATATTCAACAAAATTTTAGAAGAAAACTTTCCCAACCTAAAGTTGGATATGCCTATGAAGGTACAAGAAGCATACAGAGCACCGAATAGACTGGATCAAAAAAAAAATCCCTCACAATATAATATCAAAACACAAAACATACAGAATTCTAAGAGCTGCAAAAGAAAAAGGCCAAGTAATGTATAAAGGTAAACCTATCAGAATTACACCTGACTTCTCTATGGAAACCATGAAAGCCAGAAGGTCTTGGATAGATGTGCTGCAGACACTAAGAGACCATGGATGCAAGCCCAGACTATTATACCCAGCAAAGCTTTCATTCACCATCGATGGAAGAAACAAGATATTTCAGAATAAAAACAAATTTAAGCAATACATAGCTACAAACCCAGCCTTACAGAAACCACAACTAAAGGAAGCAAACAACACCCATAATAACATAGACATCTAATAGCCCTCCACTGGCACAACCCAAATAAGGGAAACACACAAACTCTACAATCAAAAAAAAAACCGCAATTAATAACCTCTAGTCATTAATATTACTTAATATCAATGGACTCAATTCACCTATAAAAAGGCACAGGTTAAGAGAATGGATACAAAAATAGGATCCAACATTCTGTTGTTTACAAAAAACACACCTCAACCACAAAGACAGAAATTATCTCAGAATAAAGGGTTGGGAAAAGGTTTTTCAATCAAACGGCCCTAAGAAACAAGTGGGTGTGGCTATACTAATATCGAACAAAATCGACTTCAAATGAAAATCAATCAGAAGAGATGGAGATGGATATTTTATACTCTTAACAGGAATAATCCATCAGGATAAAGTCTCAATCCTGAATATATATGCCCCTAATATAAAAGCACCAAAAAATGTAAAGGAAACATTACTAGAACTCAAAGCACACATCAAACCACAACACTAATAGTAGGAGATTTCAACACTCTTCTCTCACCAATTGACAGGTCAACCAGACAGAAACTTAACAGAGAAATAAGAGAACTAACAGATGTAATGAATCAAATGGACTTAATAGACACCTATAGAACATTCCACCCAAACAGGAAAGAATATACCTTCTTCTCAGCATCTCATGGAACCTTCCTGAAAATTGATCACATACTCGGTAACAAAGCAAACATCCACAGATACAAAAAAACTGGAGTAACCACCTGTGTCTTATCAGATCATCAGGGAGTAAAGTTAGAATTTAACAACAATTCCACCCCCAGAAAGCCTACCATCTCATGGGAACTGAACAGTCAACTACTCTACCACTCCTGGGTCAAGGAAGAAATAAAGAAAGAAATTAAAATCTTCTTGAATTCAACGAAAATAAAAACACAACATACCCAAACCTATGGGACACTATGAAACCAGTGCTAAGAGGAAAGTTCATAGCACTGAGTGCCCACATAAAGAAAATGGAGAAAGCACACATTAGTGACTTAACAGCACACCTGAAAGTTCTAGGAAAAAAAGAAGCAGACTCACCCAGGAGAAGTAGAAGACTGGAAATAATCAAACTGAGGGCTGATCAACAAAATAGAGACACAGAAAACAATCCAAAGAATCAATGAAACAAAGAGCTGGTTCCTTGAGACAATCAACAAGATCAACAAACCCCTATCCAAACTAATCAAAAGGCAGAGAGAGAACACTCATATTAACAAGATCAGGAATGAAAAGGGGGACATAACAACAGACATTGAGGAAATTCAGAGAATCATTAGGTCTTACTACAAAAGCCTGTATGCCACAAAATTGGAAAGTGTGAAAGAAATGGACAGTTTTTTAGATAAATACCATATACTGAAATTTAATCAAGACCAGGTGAACAATTTAAATAGACCTATAAGTCATGAGGAAATAGAAGCTGTCATCAATAACCTCCCAACCAAAAAAATCCCAGGACCAGATGGTTTTAATGCAGAATTCTACCTGAACTTCCAAGAAGAGCTAATTCCTTAAGGTGTTTTGCATAATAGAAAAAGAAGGGTCATTGCCAAACTCTTTTTATGAAGCTACAGTTACCCTGATACCAAAACCACACAAAGATGCAATCATGAAAGATAATTACAGACCAATGTCACTCATGAACATCGATGCAAAAATTCTCAATAAAATACTGGCAAACAGAATCCAAGAACACATCAAAGAAAATCATCCATTATGATCAAATAGGCTTTATTCCATAGATGCAGGGCTGGTTCATCATACGGAAATCTATCAATGTAATCCATTATATAAATAAACTGAAAGAAAAAACCATATGATCATTACATGAGATGCTGAAAAATCATTTGACAAAATTCAACACCCCTTTATGATAAAGGTCTTGGAGAGATTAGGGATACATCGATCATATCTAAATATAATAAAAACAATATAGAGCAAGCTGACAGCTACCATCTAATTAAATGGAGAGAAACTTGAAGCGATTCCACTAAAATCAGGAATAATACAGGGCTGTCCACCCTCCCCATATCTCTTTAATATATTGTTTGAAGTTCTAGCAATAGCTATAAGACAGCATAAGTAGATCATGGGGATGAGAATTGGAAAGGAAGAAGTCAAACTTTTGTTATTTGCAGATGATATGATAGTGTACATAACTGACCCCAAAAACTCTACCAAAGAACTTCTACAGCTGATAAATACCTTCATTGTGTGGCAGGATACAAGTTCAACTCAAAAAATTCAGTAGCCCTCCTATACACAAAGAGCTTTGGGGAATGAGAGGGTGGAGATGGAGGAAGAGTAGATATTGGAGAAGGGAATAAGATATCCACATGAAGGGAGTCATTTTAGGATTGGCAAGAGTCTTGACTCTAGAGGGGATCACAGGTGTCCACAAGGATGTCCCCAGCTAGGTACTTGGGCAGCATAGGAGAAGGTGCCTGATCTAGCCTTGTCTCATAGTCACATTGATGAATATCTTGATCATCACCATAGAAATTTCATCCAATGGTTGGAGATAGAGACAGAGACCCACATTCACATCAGAGCAATGGACTGAGCTTCCAAGGTCCAGTCAAAGAGCAGAAGGTGTGAGAAGATGAGCAAGGAAATTGGGACCGCTAGAGGCTGGTCCACCAACCGAGACAGTGTGCCTAATCTAATGGGAGCTCACCAAATCCAGCGGGACCAGGACTGAATGAGCATATGATCAAACTGGAATCTCTGAATGTGGCTGTCAATGGGGGCTGACTGAGAAGCCAATGATAATGGCACTGGGACTTATCTCTTCTGCATTTATTAGCTTTTTGGGAATCTAGTCTATATGGATGCACACCTTCCTAGTCCATGATGGAGGGGGGAGGTCCTTGGGCTTCCCACAGGGCATGGTACCCTGCCGCATCTTAAAGAAGCAGAGGGAGGGAGGAGGGTTAGTGAGGGAGCAGGAGGGGACTGGGAGAAGGGGAGGAAGTGTAAATTTTTTGAATGAAAAATAAAAGAATATTAAAAACAAAGTAAAACAAAAAAACCAAATAGTGTTTACCATCTGGGACATGGGTCCACATAAGACTAAAACAAAGCTTATGCATATAAAAAGAGGACTTCTAGACATACAAAAAATAAAAAATGGGAGCAAAGTACAGATTCTTGGTAGCCGCATTTTTTCAAATAATCTCTGCTTTCTGGCTGTAAGCAGAGGCACAGCTTTGCTAAGAGCCAGCTTCCAGCTTTTTGCTGGCAGCACAAATGGCTCTTACTCTTTCAGGAGATCTGGCAATGGAGCACTTAAATGAAGTTTGTGAACAGAGTACTACAAGTTGCTTAATGGCAAAATAGACCCACTGTGTCCCTGGAGCTGAGGCAATGAGCATGGCTTGGAGAAGCAGTGAACCTAGCTTTACCGTATTGAAAGACCAAGAGAGGCAGACCCAGCATCTAGGCCTACAACAACCATACTACTTACCATTTTAAAATGCTCCTTGTCAGAAAAGTACTTCAGATACATAATAGGACAGACTCAGAGATAAAAGACCTCTAAATGAGTCTTAGCATGTTTAAAAATATGCATAGGCTAAGGGAAGAAATGAAAAAGTATATAAAGAGTTATAAAAAAATAAGTAGTTTAAAAAAATAAAACCAAGTCTTTAAAAGACTATACATGATTAAATAAGTAAAGATAATGAATATTAAAAAGTAATAGAAAAAGACATGTAAAGATGAAAAGTACACAGAGAGGTTGAATTATGTATGCTATTTTATTTTCTTTAAATTTTTTGACTGCAGAGAGACATTTGATTGTGGAAGCTGCTAAGCTAAACCAACATATATATTTTAAAGGTATCTTGACTTCAAAATTTGAGTCTAATGATATGTTACTTTGGAAAAGAGATTCTGCTTTTGTTTCCATAGAAGATGAGAACCTGTGTATTCTTTCTAGGTTAATGTGCTTTGATGGAACAAGACCTCCAGAAAGGTCTCCTTAAACCCTAAATATACTTTGCCCAACAAACAGCAGGAAGCAGTTTGGAGAAAACAATGCCCAAATTCTAAAAGTGATTATTTATAAATGTTTTCATTTAAAGGGGGATATGATAAAGAAATGCATATTTTTCATTGGTATGGATCTTGATCTACTGTTACAATTCAAAGTCAATTTTGTTACACTATGTATATTTATTTTTATTCTTATTTAAGATATTATGTTTGTGCAGTTCACTTAAAATGTATAATTAAGAAATAAGATTAATAGATAGTCACTTATAATACTCAAACTATAACCATGTTAATTATGTTTTCTAGATGTACAGAGATATATTTCAGATGGATACGTATTCTTCAAATATTTTAAAGACCTATAGAATATAACAATTAAAATGTTTTAAGAACTTAGACTTTTCTTGACAGTGAGACATGTCTGCTTTTGGCAGCACAAATCTACATCAAGAGGATGATGGACATTAAAGAGGTTCCTTATGGAGTTTGCTAGTCATGTGGGCAGGAAACTGTACTTGCTTGGACTGCTTGATGCTATGCTGTATGAACTGAACATGCAGGATCCACAAAACAGTGACTCCTAAACTTTTTGAAACATGGGATGATATTTAAGGTTTCCTGTTTAACAGAGGAAACTGCCAGACATTCTTCAGGACACAGAAGAAATTGATTTACAAACTGTCAATATAGCCAAGAGAGTCTTTCAAAATTTCTGCTTCATGGAAAAGTCTGCCAGATACTATGGACCTGTAGGCTGAAGATGGATGCCCCAATGCTACAGAACAACTTTTAGTGACTTCCCAGGCAGCAAAATGAATCTGTCATCACTAGAGTTTTGGAAGTTGCTTACAATGTACTTCCTATTTGCTTAGGTAATATTATATCCTTTTGTATTTTGATAGAGTTGAAGACTAGATAGTTATAATTATAGATTTCCTTAGTTTGGTATAAAACTTTAGACTCACAAAGATAGGATAATAAATAGAGTATTTTCCTTAATTTGTCAAATGTAAATGGACTAAATATTGTAACTATAATTCTTGCTTGATAGATGTCATATATATGTAATTTTACTATCTTAAAGTTAAAACCTTCCTTTTATATAGACAGAAAGGGGAAGATGATGTGGGATATCTTTCTATATATGTGTGTGTTGCTTTTATTGATTGATGAATGAATCTGTTTTTGCAAATGGCTTAGCAGAGTAAAGCCCAGCTGGAAATCTGAACAGGGAGATGTCATGTAGCTCCCAAGGGAGAAAGATGCTGGAACCTAACAGGTGGGCCACAACCACATGGTGATACACATATTAATAGAAATGGGTTAATTTAAGATATGAGAGCTACCTAGGAATATGCCTAAGCTATTGGCCAAATGGGTTATAATTAATATAGTTTCTGTGTAAATATTTGTGTCAGGGTGTCTGGGAAACCAATGTGCTGTCTCCTTCTACACACATGTGTTATATAAACATATACAACACACCAAACACACATGTATGCATATGTATTAATACACTATAATCAGCATCCATATCACACAAACACATAAAATTGTGTGCCAGCCATTTCACTCAGCAGGTTATTAATAGTGGGAAAAGGTCATGAACTTGATAGGGAACAAATTGGAGAGAGCTCAGGGCAATTGTTAGGTGGGTTTTGAGGTGATATGATCAAATTACATTTCATACATGTAGGAAATCCTCAAATAATAAATATTTTAAAATGTGCATTGTATATAGTTACAGGTCAAACAACTTATAAAAAGATATCCTAGAGCCTTTAAAACCCAAGCTCATTTTCTAGGTAGAATGAACATTTCATCCATATGGAAATGCTAAGGGGCAAGCCCACTACTTCAGGTTAAGTGAACATCTAAGGTGATTCTGAGAGAGATTCGTTCTTGATTCCTAATTATTATGGAAACAGTTTGCAAAAGACTGCCTTGGAAAAGGTCTGTGAGAGGATAGGTTAGTCCCTTAAAGGAATGTGACAGCTACTAAGTAAAGCTGGAGTTCAGGATTCTGCCTTCTGCTCACTCACTGTGCAAAGTCATGATCACTTGCCTTCTGCTAGGATCACAGAAGCATCCCTTAAGAACTGTAAGAAATTCCAAAATCACTGAAAAATTAATAATGGAAAATGCACAATGAACATTTATATTTGTACCTCTTAGAGGAGCTGATTATAACCTGGATATTGCATGAGCTTGTGATCACTTTTGTGCACACACATGTGTACATGCATATATAAATGTTTGCATGGTTGAATACGAACATCTATTCATGTGTCCTTACCTCATTCATTGAGGCAGGGTCTCAGAGTTGAACTCAGAACTCACTGGCATAGAAGCTCTATCTAGCCAAGTAGGTCCAGTAGCTGTTGTCCCCAGACTATTAGTAGATTTTGACAATTCAATGTATTGATTTCAAGGAACGACCAACAAGAGAGTGCTCAGTCCTTTGCATCTCATGGTTCAATTTGTGTTTGGTACTTTACATTATGAGTTCTAGTCCCAGAAATCAATTAGGTATAAGTGAGTTAGGAAGTAAGTGTTCATGGTGGCAATCATAATTTCACTGCTAGTTTGACTTTTTTATTATTTGCTTACCTGACTATCCACCTAGACCTGAATTTATCATTCTCTGGATATAAAAAAAAATGATGCTGTTCAGTTCAATCCTGAGCTCCCCACTCATTTGCTTATTCCTTAATGCTTGTTAATCTGGGATTCAGGCAACCTTGTTTTCCTGTATAGGTGTACAGAAAATGGTGGAATTTCCCAAATAGTCAGTTATAAAATAATCACAGTTTAATATTTGATAATCTCACTGAGATTTATCCAATAATTACCTGACCTTTATTTTCTACTCAAGTGTTCCTGATTTACTAGAGAAATGAGCAATGGAAATCTTGAATCCATTAACAAAATGGGTGACAAATATTAATATCCTCTTCAGAAAGCTTGCCCACAGTACCTAGAGTACCTGCAGCGTTTGTGACTCATTCCACTTACATGGCGTTAGTCTCTTTTCCTGTTGCTGTGTTAAAATACTGTAACAGGGACATTTTACTGAGACTCACAGCTGCAGTTTACAGTCTGGGAAATTATTACAGGAAGTTGAGAGACACACTCACACTCACGGGCAAAGGATAGTAGCTTAATGCACAAATGTGCTCACCTAGCTCTTTTCTTCTTTACTCAGTCCAGGATCCCAAGCTTAGAGATGCTGCTGCCTGCCCATTGTGCAGGGAGACAATACCTCACAGACATTCTTACATTCCCTTCTTCCAGCTTATTCTACATTGTGTCAATTTTAATTAAAACCAACTATCAGAGATGGCGTTCTCAAGAGTTTCAACATGACAAACCTGAAGAGACCTAATAGTCTCTATTGTTCTATTTAAATACCTAAATGGCACTAAAAATTTAGTAGCATATAGGATTAGAGACAAGCTCACTATTGTCTACACCTTTCTAAAATGTATTCTAGTCTACACCCTAGCAAGCCTATAAAATTAAGGCTGGAGACACAAGCCAAATGGTTAAGCGTTATCAACCCCCATAATATCCAGTTCATTTGTATATAGCATTCGTACATTAGAAGAAATGGCTGAAATGCCATAAAAAGAGTTATTGGATGGTTATTGAGGTTCTGATAAGTGATGGATGTCTTAATTAGGCCTGTTAATAGTCTCCTACTGGTGGGTTATAATAACTGAACAGTCAGGCTGGGAGTTAGGGTCACTGTATTAGTTTGTTGAGTGCCAGCAAATGAGGTTTCCTCTTCAGAACCAAATTATAATTTTATAGCTTGCTCATAAACTTAACTCAGCTCAAACACTATTTAAAAACCTCAGAGAGGCGCTTATTTACCAAGCATTGAGCCACTGTGCTCTAAGCTTTAAAACTTGAAGTCCTGCTGCTACAATACCTAGCCTTGACAATAACCTCGTTTGTGTGTGTACATGTTCTTTCCTGTGTGTTCTCTGACGAGTGTGAATACACAGTAGTGTGAGTGGGTGGGAAGGCTCCCATTGGTATTAGGTATCTTCCTGAAGTGATCTACAACTTATATATTGGGACAAGTTCTCTCTCTAAACCCAGAGCTTGTTACTTTGACAAGAGTTGCTAGCCAATTTGACCTGGAGAAGGTCTGTCTCAACTTCCTGAGAGCTGGGATAGTAGGCAGGCTGCAAAGGAAGGCTGCTTTGCTTCTCTGTGAGGTTTGGGAATCTGAACTCTGGTCTCATACTATGAAGCCTAGGCTGGCCTACATATTCACTATGTAGCCTATGATAGAGTGTCTCATAGAGTTGAAGATGATACAACTCATAGAGTTGAAGATGAAGTGCTGAGGTCATAGGATCATGGTATCACTCTTGGGTTAGGTAGGGTCAGGAAGTGAACCCAGGTATGAGGCATGCAAAGCAAGCCCTTTACCAGCTGAACTGTGGCCTCAGTCACCCATTTCAGTACTTGATAACCATGCGCTTTGACATGCATATTACTGCTCGCCTCAGATAGGTGACATACTTACCTGTATAAACTAACGTTTCTGTGAATCTGGTGCTTTTGCCATACAGTGTTTCTTTTACTTGTAATCAAAGGACTTAAGTCTCATTCAGTTCTTAGTTATGTTAGATTTTGTATCAATTTATATGTGAGAAAATGAGGGTACACAAAGTTTAAGTAATACCTAAAAACTATACTGGGAATGAGGAAGAGGGCAACAGAATTCAAGTTGTAACTGACTTTGAGAAGAAAGTAAGGCCACAGACAAATCTCTTATTTACCTGCAATTATGTTTGTGTTCCCAGCACCTTGACTTGGTTATAAATAACTGAATAAATAAAAGGAGCTTGGTGAACTTCTATTCCAATTACTTTTCACCAGTTTTCTCTGCTGACACATTTCAGTATAAAAGACTTTTCATGTCTCTGTGTCTCTCTCTACTATGAGATTTGCTCACTCTTTATGCCTGTATGAACTTGCAATTCAATTGCATGGCATCATGTTATTTAAATGGGATCCTTAAAATAGTAATTTCTGCAAAAAGTGTGTCAGTGTAGGCAAGACCTCACAGAGAGACAACAAAATATTAGCCTTTTCAATTAAGCTTGAAAGAAGTAATTTAGAATTGGGAAATATTAATTTACAGAAAGATGAATAATCACAAGTAGGTAAATAGTTCCATTAAGAAGAAGAAACCTTAAAATTAGACCATGTTCCATTTTGACTGTTTTGTAACTAGAAGGGAGAGGTGGTGACACAGTGATAGGATTATTCAGTAAAGACATTAATTCCAGTTAGTGCACAGATACTTAGAGTTACATAAAATTACAAATGGATGGAAATAGAAAACGCTATCCTGAGTGCAGTAACCCAAACCCAAGACGATTATGGTATGTACTCACTCATTAGTGGACCCTAGCCATAAAACAAAGGACACTAAGCTTATAGCTCACAATCCCAGAGAAGCCAAATAGCAAGGTGAACCCAAATAAAAACATATATAGATCCTCCTGGAAATTGGAAGCAAACAAGATCGCCAGGCAAAAGTTGGAAACACGGGGGCGGGGATAGAGGTGAGGGTGGGGGAGTAGGAGAAGGGAAGAGGGGAAGGAGAAGGGAAGGACTGGGGAGAGCGTGGGGGAGTGGGAGGGTGGAGATGGAGGAAAGGTGGATAATGGAAAAGGGAATAAGATATCTACATTAAGGGAGTCATTTTAGGACTGGCAAGATACTTGGCTCTAGAGGGGCTCCCAGCTGTCCACGGGGATATCCCCAGCTAGGTTCTTGGGCAGCAGAGGAGAGGGTGCCGGAACTAGCCTTGTCCCATAGTCACATTAATGAATATCTTGATCACCACCATAGAAATTTCGTCCGATGGATGGAGATAGAGACAGAGACCCACATTCACATCACAGCAATGGACTGAGCTCCCAATGTCCAGTCGAAGAGCAGAAGGTGGAAGAAGATGAGCAAGGAAGTTAGGACCATCAGGGGCTGGTCCACCCACTGAGACAGTGTGCCTGATCTAATGGGAGCTCACCAAAAGCTGGACTGGGACTGAACGAGCATGTGTTCAGGCCGGACTCTCTGAATGTTGCTGCCAATGGAGGCAGACTGAGAAGCCATCAACAATGACACTAGGACCTATCTCTTCTGCATGTATTATCTTTTTGGGAACCTAGTCTACTTGGATGCGCACCTTCCTAGGCCAGGATGGAGAGGGGAGGGCCTTGAACTTTCCACAGGGCAGGGTACCATGCCCTCTTTTAAGGAAGCCAGGGGGAGGGAGGAGGGGTGGGGGGAGTGGGAGGGGACTGGAAGAAGGGGAGGAAATGTAAATTGTTTTTAATGAAAAAAAATAAAAGAATATAAAAAAATACAATATAGAATAAGATGTTTGAACCACTCATTTTTAGTTTCTAATCTGGTATCTCATGGAGAGCTATTTTTCTAGATATGTTTTTACATTTAATCTTTATTTTCAAAATACTTTTGCATTTATGTGTAAGGGGCATGTTCGTGTGCACATGCACACATGTGGAGCAGAGGATGACTTGCTGGGATTGGGTCTCTCCTTTCATCATCTGGGTCCTAGGAATCAAGCTCAAGTCCTCAGACCCAGGGGCAGACTCCTGTTCAGACCAAGCCATGTCATCAGCCATCAATTTAAATTGAGTTTTTAAACAATCTGACTATAGGTTGTCAGTGATGACTATTATCTATTTATGGTTTTCAGTCCCTTCACCTAATCCTGCCCTCTTTAGCACACAATACCCTTCTCTTCCTCACCTACATCTCAGGAACAGGTGATTGATGGTTTTGTCTCCACAGTCTGGTCATTTCATATTTATGATGTCATATAACATGTAGCCTTTTATATTTGTTTTCAAGTAATACATTTCAGAAATTTATTTTATTGTGTGCGTCAATACTTGATTAATTTTCATGCTCAAGCAATTTATTATATGCACATTCCAAATTTATTTATCCATTCATCAGTTAGTGCTGAGTTGTGGTTGTATCCACTTCCTTTTTAGTACTTATAATAGCAATATTAATATTTATAAAGGTCTGTGTAAGTCTTCTGTCACTATGAAGTGATGGTTGTTATGTGTGGCACTAAAACTACTATTATCCTGAATGTAGTGAGTTAGAAACAACCCTGAAGTCCTAGTAGAACCTTGGAAACAAACACATCAGTGAGTTAAAAGATGGCAGGCTCGCCACATGATCTTCATCTGCCTGATGCCTCTGACTTTTCCACTTGGTGACACTTGAGGAAGAGCAATGGGAAATGGTGTGTGTGTGTGTGTGTGTGTGTGTGTGTGTGTGTGTGTGTCAGTTGCTTTCTGATTACTGTGATAAAAATCCCATGACCAAGATCAGTTTAAGAAAGCAAAGCTCGTGCTGCTCAGTGATAGAGTCCTCAACGTATGTGTCTGGCAAAAGGCATGCCTAAAGACAGTGATGGGATAGAGAGCTGGCTGATCACACTTTTGTCCATATTTAAGAGACAGAATATAGAAGAGCAAGTGGGATGAGCCTAGAAGATCCAAAAGTTCACCCCAGCAACATACTTTCTCTAGCAAAACTCCATCTCCTAAAATATGTAGAACCTTCTCAAACTTTACCAAGTGCTCAAATGCATGCACCTGTGAGGGACCTTTCTCATGCAAGCGAACATAATGCAGATCCATACATTGACTCCAGGCAAACCCATTGTCTCAGATGTGATTTTTATTGCCTGAACAATTTGACACACCCCATTGTACACTGTATGGAGCTAATAACATGGCAAATGCATTTTGTCTTTTAATTTCAATACTCATTATGAAGACCACCAAACACAGTGTATATTAGCCCATCGTAGCCAGCCATACCTCTTCACTCAGGGAAGGGCAATCAATTTTCCAGCTACTTGACACTCATTTGTCCTCAAACAACTTAATCTACTTCCCATTATAAGAGGCTAGGCTGGTCATACATGCACAACATTACATTGATCATGCCTCCTAACAGGAACTATCAATTCCTCAGGACTGGTATGATCATGCTTTTTGGACTCACAAGCTATTTTGCCTCAAAAATTTTATAAGATGCTGAGTACATAACTCTAGAAATAGTTGTAGGAATCAAGCCAAGATTTACAACAAACCATAAACCTAGAGGTCAGCAAGATGGCTCATTGGGTAAAAGCACTTATAGTCGAGGTCAGTGACTTAAGTTCAATCCCCAAGACACCCATGGTAAATCAATTTCCACAAGTTGTCTTCTGTCTTACACACAAGCACTGTGGCATGAATGTGCCCCAAATAAATAAAATAAAAGGTCAATAGAATTAATGAAATATACTTGAAAAAAACAATTTGGTATTCACACAATTTTATTATTTGTTTAAAAAAAAGGAGCTTGGCATACAAAGAAGCAGACACACACTTGTTTAGTATTATATCACAAATTAAATTGTGGCTGAGTGTCTGATACTGCAGGAAACAGAGCATCTTCAATATTTTTCAGAGTTGGTCAATACTTCAGTGTTAAAATTGTTGGCCCCTCAATGAAAGAATGGATAAAGTGTGGCACATATACACATTAGAGTACTACTCAGCAGTAAAAAATAATAATAATAAAAAAATGACATCTTGAATTTTGGATGGAAATAAAAACACTATCCTGAGTGAGCTAACCCAGACCCAAAATATGAATATGGTATGTACTCACTCATTAGTGGATTCTAGCCATAATCAAAGGACATTGAGCCTATAGTTCGCTATCCTAGAAAACCTAAGTAATAAGGTGAACCCAAAGAAAAACATATATAGATCCTCCTGGAAATTGGAAGCAGACAAGATCGCCAGGCAAAACTTGAGAGCATGAGAGTGGGGGTGGGGTGGGAAAAGGGGAGAGGGGGAGAGAGAAGGGAGAAGGGGAGGGTTGGGGAGAGCTTGGGGGAGTGGGATGGTTGAGATGGAGGAAGGACACTTATGGGAGCAAGTAAGAAGAAATCTTAATTAAGGGAGGCATTGTGGGGTTGGCAAGAGGCTTGACTCTAGAGGGGGTCCCAGATGTCCACAGGGATGTCCCCAGCTAGGACCCTGGGCAGTGGAGGAGAGGGTGCCTGAACTGGCTATGTCTCGTAGTCAGGATGATGGCTATTTTAAATATCACCATAGAACCTTCATCCGGCGACAGATGGAGATAGAGACAAAGACCCACATGGAAGTACTGAACTGAGCTCCCAACGTCCAGTTGAAGAGCAGAAGGAGGGAGAATATGACCAAGGAAGTCAGGACCACAAGGGGTTGATCCACCCACTGAGACAGTGTGCCTGAACTAATGGGAGCTAACCAAAGCCAGCTGGACTGGGTCTGAATGAGCATGGGATCAAACTGGACCCTCTGAATGTGGCTGACAATTGGGGCCAACTGAGAAGCCAATGATAATGTCACTGGGATTTGTCTTACTGCATGTACTGGCCTTTTGGGGATCCTAGTCTGTTTGGATGCACACCTTCCTAAGCCTGGATGGAGGGGGGAGGGCCTTGGACTTCCCACAGGGCAGGGTACCCTGCCCTCTCTTAGGACTGGTGGGGGGGTGAGTAGGGGAGCGGGAGAAAGTGGAAATTTTGATTCCTATTATTTATAAAGTAATAAAAATATTAGAGGAAAAAATAAATTTAAGTTCCCTAAAATAATAAAGCTTCATATGTAATAACAACAAAAAATATTATCAGCGCTGAGAATGTGCCTTCATATGAAAACAGTACAAGATGGCAGAAGTAAGTACAGGACTGTTTCAGAAGACGTTACACACTATGTCCTATATCAAGCCAAAATTACTGCAAAACATTTTAGGAAGCTGAAATCAGTCACTCAAAAGTAATGTTTAAAGTCAAGTTTCTTATACAATATAACCGAGATATATGGATTCGATGCTTTCATGCTGATAAATCGTAAGGGGAAATATTTAAAGTGTTTGTTTTCTGTAGTGAAAGTATGATGTTTTGTAAGAGCAGAGAAGTTTGTATACAGAGTAAAAACACTATGATCTGCCACATACAACAAGTTCACATCTGAACAACAGTGTGTCAGCCATGTTGAATAGCACAATACCAAATAAAGCTGTGACTTATAGTTTAAGAAGCTATGCTCTAGACTTCCTGATGAGGCACTTGTACTTCAGAGAAGAGGAAGTAATACGGATAAAAACTCAGGGGACTCCACTTAAAATACATCTTTATTAGAAGTGTGACTGGGGAGGACAAGATGAAATTTATCTTCCAAGTTAAAGACAAATTGTTACATCTAGTTTTTCTATGGTCAACACACACATGGCCTTCACCTAAGTGGCGTTTTTGGTTTATGTAATGTCTTGGGATTTCTATTGCTGTGATTAAAAATAATCAAAAACAACCCATGGAAGAGAGGATTTATTTTTGCTAACACTTGCATGTAACAACCCATCTCTGAGTAAAGTCAGGCCAAGATCTTAAGTAGGACAGAAAACTGGAGTTATGAACTGAAAAAGAAGCCATGAAAGCGTATTGCTTGTAGACCAGTTCTTTATGGTGTGTTCAGCCTGATTTCTTTCTTTCTTTGTTAAATTATTATTTAAAATTTTTATATAACACATTTATATCATATTCTTTCCCTTTTCATAATTCCTCCTATAATCTCTTCACTTATCTACCCACCCAACTTCACATTATCATACTCATTCTCTATCCCCTTTTTGTAAGTAAACAAATAAATACATACATACATGCATACATGTACCAGAAAGACCAAAGAAAATAAAAATTATGGGATTGGCCAACTACTCCTGGACATGTTGGTTAGAGGTGGGTCATTGTATTCACTCCCTTTCTCCTTGCTAGGATTTTGCCTGCTTTGCAATTGTGCATGGCTTGTGTGTACTGTCATAGCCTTTGAGTTCATATGTGTATCAGTCTTGATGTATGTGGATAGTTCTGTTACCTTGGAGATATCCAGCAACTCATGGCCTGCCAATCTTTCCATCTCCTTTGCATAGGTACTAAGCCTTGAAGAGAGAGAGAGATATTTCATAAAGACATCCATTAAAGGCTGATTCAAAAGTCATTGACTCTCTGCACATTGTCTAGTTGTGGGTAACTATAACTACCCCTCTTTTCCAATAAAAATGTTCCCTGATGAGGGTTGAGTAAAGCACTGATCTATAACAATATAGCATTAAGAGTTAAATTATCTCTGTGTTAATTTAGCAGAATGATAGTAGTAGGTTTTTACCTAGGGTCTATGACCTTTAGTCTCAGGTCCTTGGTCACTTTAGCGGTGCCAAGTTCCACCTCAGGTAGTGGGCCATAAATATAATTTAAAAAGTGGTTGGTTGCTCCCATAACATGTGCGCCATTATTCCACCAGTATTCCATGCAGTCGGCCTGCTTATTCTTTGATTTATAAAGTGGCTATTTACTTATTGAGAATGAGCAAAGAGAGTATATTACAAAATTAGAAGGCTGACAGTTTTCACAAACATCAAATAAGAACTTTGAAGACTGAAGTCTAGAAGGCCTCCGTATGAATACTCTGCTTTCTTATAGCACTGTCCATCACCCTGGCAGAGATGATACTGCCCACAGTGAGCTGCCCCTTCTATATCAATTGTAAATCAAGAAATGCTCCATAGTCTTTCCCTCCAACCATTCAGGTGGGGCCATTTTCTCAGTTGTGTTTTCCTCTTCTAAAATAATTCTAGTTGCCTCCCTCAAGTTTGCCCTTTCCTCTGTGGGTCCTTGGACCACCAGGTCTCTCTCTTCCTATGCTGAGATCGGAGGTGCAGACTGGTAAGTTTATGTGCACCTGGCAGGAAGGTCCCCGAGAGAGCCTGCTGCAGTAGGCCTCTTTGTTCCACATGACTCTGCACCCCCCATACAAGTTTGCCCTTTCCTCTGTGGGTCCTTGGACCACCAGGACTGTCTCTTCCTATGAGGGGATCGGAGGTCCAGACAGATTGGAGGTCCAGAGGGGACTTTCTCCTCCTACACTAAGATCAGCTATCCAGAGGTGTGAGTGTATGCAAGCCTTCCTGGGAGGTCCCCACCCGCTGAGACTCCCCTGACCTCAATCAAAGGAAGAGATGGGCAGGCACCACTCCAAGAATTCCTCCAACAACCTGAAAAGCAACATGGTAACAACAGAAACCAGTGAGTATGCAACAGGAAAACCTGAACAACATAACCCAGAAGAAGTAGAAGAAATCGACTTTAAACATAACATTATGAAAGTGATAGAGACCTTTAAAGAAGAGGTGAAAAACTCCTTTGAAGAAAGGGATGAGAAATGAATAAATTCCTCAAAGATACACTAGAAAACCAAGAAAAAAACAATCAAACCGGTAATAGAAACAGTTCAAGACTTAAAAACTGAAATGGAGGCAATGAAGAAAACACAAACCGAGGGAAGGTTGGAGATGGAAAATCTGGGTGAATGAGCAGGAACTGCAGAGACAAGTATAACCAACAGAATACAAGAGACAGAAGAAAGAATCTCAAACGCTGAAGATACTATAGAGAAAATAAACTCATTGATCAAAGAAAACAACAAATCCAACAAATTCTTAACACAAAACACCCAAGATATCTGGGACACCATAAATAGACCAAACCTAAGAATAATAGGGGTAGAAGAAGGAGAAGAAGCACAGCACAAAGGCCCAGAAAATATACTCAAGAAAATTATAGAAGAAAACTTTCCCAACCTAAAGATGGATATGCCTATGAAGGTACAAGAAGCATACAGAACACTGAGTAAGCTGGATCAAACAAACAAACAAACAAACAAAAAAAAACCAAAAACCCCTCGCCATATAATAATCAAAACACAAAACATACAGAATAAAGGAAGAATACTAACAGCTGAAAGGAAAAACAAGTAATGTATAAAGGTAAACCTATCAGAATTACACCTGACTTCTTTATGGAAACCATGAAAGCCAGAAGGTCTTGGATAGATGTGCTACAGACACTAAGAGACCATGGATGCAAGCCCAGACTATTATACCCAGCAAAGCTTTCATTCACCATCGATGGAGAAAACAAGGTATTTCAGGATAAAAACAAATTTAAGCAATACATAGCCACAAACCCAGATTTACAGAAAGTACTAGAAGGAAAAGCACAACTAAAGGAAGCAAACAACACCCATAATGACACAGACATCTAACAGCCCTCCACTGGCACAACTCAAAGAAGGGAAACACACAAACTCTACAACCTCAAAAAAATAACTGCAGTTAATAACCTCTGGTGATTATTATCACTTAATATCAATGGACTCAATTCACCTATAAAAAGGAACAGGTTAAGAGAATCGATATGAAAACAGGATCCATCATTCTGTTGTTTATAAGAAACACACCTCAACCACAAAGACAGACATTATCTCAGAGTAAAGGGTTGAGAAAAGGTTTTTCAATCAAACAGTCCTAAGAAACAAGCTGTTGTGGCTATACTAATATCAAACAAAATAGACTTCAAACTAAAATCAATCAAAAGAGATGGAGATGGACATTTTATACTCTTAACAGGAGTAATCCATCAGAATGAAGTCTCAATCCTGAATATATAAGCCCCTAAAGGCACCCACATATGTAAAGGAAACATTACTAGAACTCAAAGCACACATGAAACCCCACAGCCTAATAGTAGGAGATTTCAACAATCCTCTCTCACCAATGGACAGGTCAACCAGACAGAAATTTAACAGAGAAATAAGAGAACTAACAGATGTAATGAATCAAATGGACTTAATAGACATCTATAGAACACTGCATCCAAACAGGAAAGAATATACCTTCTTCTCAGCATCTCATGGAAACTTCTCTAAAATTGATCACATACTCGGTAACAAAGCAAACATCCACAGATACAAAAAAATTGGAATAACCACCTGTGTCTTATCGGATCACCATGGAGTAAAGTTAGAATTTAACAACAATTCCACCACCAGAAAGCCTACAAACTCATGGAAACTGAACAGTCAACTACTGAACCACTGCTGGGTCAAGGAAGAAATAAAGAAAGAAAGTCTTTCTTGAGTTCAATGAACATAAAGACACAACATACCCCAACCTATGGGATACTATGAAACCAGTGCTAAGAGGAAAGTTCATAGCACTTAGTACCCACATAAAGAAAATGGAGAAAGCACACATTAGTGACTTAACAGCACACCTGAAAGCTCTAGAAAAAAAAAGAAGCAGACTCACCCAGGAGGAGTAGAAGACTGGAAATAATCAAACTGAGGGCTGAAATTAACAAAATAGAAACACAGAAAACAATCCAAAGAATCAATGAAACAAAGAGCTGGTTCCTTGAGACAATCAACAAGATCAACAAACCCCTATCCAAACTAATCAAAAGGCAGAGAGAGAACACTCATATTAACAAGATCAGGAATGAAAAGGGGGACATAACAACAGACATTGAGGAAATTCAGAGATCACTAGGTCTTACTACAAAAGAATGTATGCCACAAAATTGGAAAATGTAAAAGAAATGGACTGTTTTTAGATAAATACCATATACTGAAATTAAATCAATACCAGGTGAACAATTTAAATAGACCGTTAAGTAGTGAGGAAATAGAAGCTGTCGTCAAAAACCTGCCAACCAAAAAAATCCCAGGACCAGATGGTTTTAATGCAGAATTCTACCAGAACTTCCAAGAAGAGCTAATACCTATATTCCTTAACGTGTTTCACATAATAGAAACAGAAGGGTCAATGCCAAACTCATTTTATGAAGCTACAATTACCCTGATAAAAAAAACCACACAGGGACACAACCAAGAAAGAGAATTATAGACCAATCTCACTTATGAACATTGATGCTAAAATTCTCAATAAAGTACTGGCAAACCGAATCCAGAACACATTAAAAAAAATCATCCATTATGATCAAGTAGGCTTCATCCCAGAGATGCAGGTCTGGTTCATCATACAGAAATCTATCAATGTAATCCATCATATAAATAAACTGAAAGAAAAAAACATATGATCATTACATGAGATACTGAAAAATCATTTGACAAAATTCAACACCCCTTTGTGATAAAGGTCTTGGAGAGATTAGGGATACAAGGATCATATCTAAATATAATAAAAGCAATATACAGCAAGCCGACAGCTACTATTAAATTAAATAGAGAAAAACTCAAAGCGATTCCACTAAAATCAGGAACAAGACAGGGCTGTCCACTCTCCCCATATCTCTTTAATATAGTTTTTGAAGTTCTAGCAATAGCTATAAGACAGAATAAGTAGATAATGGGGATTCAGATTGGAAAGGAAGAAGTCAAACTTTTGTTATTTTCAGTATATATCATGTGACATGATAGTATATATCAGTGACCCCCAAAAACTCTCCAAAGGACTCCTGCAGCTGATAGATACCTTCATTGATGTGGCAGGATACAAAATCAACTAAAAAAAATCAGTAGCCCTCCTATACACAAAGGATAAAGAAGCATCCCTTTCTAGGCTGGGATTGAGGGAGAAGGGCCTTGGGCTTCCCACAGGGCAGGGTACCCTGCCCCCTATTAAGGAAGCAGGGGGAGAGAGGAGGGTTAGTGGGCGAGCGGGAGGGGACTGGGAGAAGGGGAGGAAATGTAAATTTTTTTGAATGAAAAATAAAAAATATTAAAAAAATAAATGATTCTAGTTCATTCCAAGTTGACAAAACTCTAGTCATTAAATAAACATAAAACATTTTATCTTCATAAGCGTTAGTCAGGCCATTCTGCCAAATTATTTCAAAAAGATGTTGATTTATTTTCTATTTTTCCCCAATCGTTAGAAGCATGAGTACGTGCAATGCAGCTTGCTACTGTGTCTCTAAACAATATCAGTTTAGCAGGTCCCATGAGCTCCCCAGCCAGTTTCTTACACATGTTTGCGGTACCAGGTATGAGTTCCCTTCTGTAGTGTGACCCTTGAGTCTAAATAGAAAGTTGTCCGTTACCGTCAACACACCCATACCACTGTTGCACCAATGTACATGACTGGCTAGGTGGATCATTGTAACTTGCAGGGTTTACAACTGAATAAGAAAGTGGGTAGCTTTTCCTCCTAATAAGCCTGCCAAGTGTCTTCTGGTATTATGAAATCAAAAACAAGCGCTGTTTATGTAAAGCTTTTAAAAGGGAAGGCTCTGGAGAAGTTCCCAGCTGCTCTGACAGTCAAACCACACCGCAGTCCACCAGATCCACACAGGCTTGAAGTAAGGACCACCAAGAGATTGTTGAGTACTAGGTGTGCATATGCACAGGGTATGGATCCTGAGGAATTTACAAAAATTCTGCAATTTCTTTGGATAATGGAGTTTTATTTTCTCTTTATTTTAAATTGGGCCTCCAGAGAGCTAGCAATTAATCACTAGTCACTAATTTGATATATAACCTGAGTACTACACTCACTTTGAAGCATTTTATATCTGAGCCCATGAAGTCAGAAAGCTGAGTGCATAGGAATGCCCCATCCTCAAGCGAAGTAGTGTGTGTGAAATTTGTCTCTAAAATCCATTTATTGCACAAGTCACTAGAGGTCACTCAGATGCTCTTGCCTCTTCTCCATCACACTCCTTCTCCCAGTTCCCCCTGACCTCACCAGGAAGGAACCTAAAATGAGTTGACTGGAGATCAGGAAATACCTGCTCTGTGGATGGCTCTGTGGATGGCTCTGTGAGGTGTAGTGACCACACTTAGAAATGCTCAGCTGGAAAATTACAGGCTCCTTCTGAGACCTTCCTGAAGGATGGTGGTGAAGGGGACTCAGAAGTTCAGTGGGAACATAATTAGAAGATTTGTGAACTGTCTCTCACAGACTCACATTTGTGTTCCTGCTCCCCAGAGAGTAGTTCTCTTTGCAGAGATCATGGAACCTTTAGAAAGTAGAGCCTTTCTGAATGAAGTAGGTCATGGAGGGGTGAACTTTGAGTATTTATAGCTCAGCTACACTTCTTGTTTTTCCTCTGCTTCCTGACTGTGGCTGCAATGTGACTAGCCAGCCTCCTACTCCTAGCTTATGATACTTACCAAACATGATAGTGTGCTCGTTACTTTTCTGTCGCTGTAGTAAAACACTATGACCAAGGCAACTTACAGAAAGAAAAGTGAGCCATAAAGCCCATTATGATGACAGGAAAGTGTGTCAGTAGGCAGGAATGGATGCTGAAGTAGGGAGCTGAGATATCAAACTGTCAAGTATGAAGACCCCCTTCCTTTAAGACGGCAGTGTTGGTGACATTGAAGACTTTGGCTTAGTAAACAGAAATTCTGTTATCAGATAAACATGTCTATAGGTTTCTGTTTATCAGAAAAGGAGATCTTCTAATACAGGTTTCTGTTGTAGGACCCTCACCCCTTATTCTCAAAAGGGCAAGAAGATATTTCCTAGCAGAATGTTTTCCCAGGAAGATAGTGGCCTTCACCTCTCTGACTTGGGAGATTCTGAGCACAAGGTCACTTAACTCAGCCCAGCCAGCCACCTGGTACAGGCTGATAAAGATGGCCTAACTCGGAAACAGTGGCGTTGCTCTAAGAACAAGGAAAAAGATGACTTAGAGGATGGAAGGGAGCAAAAGTCCTTGCACCCATGCCAAAGCAGCTTCAAAATCCTCTTTGTAGTTATGCCTTTAAAAACTTACCGCACAGAGGAGATACAACTCCTCTCTACCTCACTGTGGAGGGGTCAGAGATGAGTTCCAAACATATTTGTATTATGTTGATTAAGCCTTGCTTGTTACAGTCTGGGCCTCTCTGGTGGTCTCTCTCTGGAGGTTGTAATCTTGGCACAGCACTGTCTTCTGGGAACCACCCTTAATCCTTCAGGAATCCCCTTTATCTTTCTCTCAATCATTAACAACACCAGTAAGGATGCTTAGTATCCAGTCAATCAGACAGCCTATGTCATCTCACATCCCTACCCTGCTGACTGTCAGAAAAATCTGCTTGCTTTTCTAACATTTTGCTCTGCTTTCTGCTCCCTGATAGATGATGTTGGCAGTTTGCTCCCCAATAAATCTTTCTTTCTGCCCATGAGTGGTCAAGTTCAGTGGTTCCTCTGTATCCTCACTTATTGAACCTTGAACCACAAGTAAGATCACAGAGAAAAGATTGAACTGGGAACAGTATGTGACCTTGAAACCAGAAGGTGAGTCCCCATGACATAGTAGTGACATACCTCCTCTAGCAAGGCAACATCTCTTACGCATCCTCAGAGTGTGCTACCAACTAGGGATCAAGTGTTCAAATGCCTGAGAATGTGTGTATGGGCCATTTCATTCAGACCATCACAACCTCTATCCCTTTGAACTGTGAGATGAATTAAATCTGACCGCCAATAGGTTCCTCTTTGTTGGCTATTTTGTCACCCCAAGGAGAAAAATAACCAATAATCTGTTTTGAAGAAAGTTATGGGTCTGGCTTCCCTCAATGATGAAATAGAAACAAAACAAAACCATGAAAATATTTGTCCTCTGAATATTTGCCAAAAGGTGACTGATCACAGGAGGAATTTAATTGTCATCTGTGGCTGTTCTTCAGCCTTTCTGCAGTCTCCACACCTGTCATCACCCAATGGGATCCTGTACAAAGTAGCCAAAATATTGGAGATGAGAGTCCAGAACATACTCTGTCTACAGCATTGTTTCTTAGCGAGATTAACGTTTGGCACCATGGCAGGCAGATTACATGGGATCGCTTCCATCAGGGAAGGGCTGTTTCTGGTTCACAGTGACATTGGAAAATGAGTCTGGCAAGTATGTGAGCTCCTCAAGCAGCTGCTGTAAAATCAGGTTAACCCACACAGCTCAGTTTTGGCTCATCTCATTTTCCTTTGCCAGTCATCTTTCTCAGCCTGTCTGAGTTTCAGTGGTTTCTGGTTTCTGGAGATTTGAACCATTCTTGCACATTTGCAAGTTTGTAAACATTAGGTCCTGAAAACTTCCCTTCCCACATTTAAGAGGCTACAGTTGCTCTAGCAAGATACATGTCTCTTTGCCTTCTACATTTTTGTATCTGTAGGTATTGCATGAGAAGTATTTTCTTTTATTTCAAAGAGCCAGACATTCTTTCATTGCCTTTTCTTCTTTTTTTATTATTCTAGACTTCATTATTTTTATTGTTATTTCATTTTTTCTATCTGCTTTACTTTGCACCCTTCTTGTGAGTTTCTTATATTAGGAAATTTGATTATTTATTTATTAGATTGTTTTCTTTTTTCAATGCAATCATTATTGTTAGAAATTTTCTTACCACTTTATTAGTGGAATCCTTCTGCATTTTGACCAGTTTCATTTTATTATGTGTATTTTATATTTTCCTTATTTTATTTTGTGTATTTTACATTTTATATATATGTAAAGTGGGTTATATTTTTAATATACACATACATTTTTTAAATGGTGTTATGACTTTTACAAACTCTCTATTGGGGGAGAGGGTGAGCAAATGTGAGGGGCAGAGAACAAGTTGTGGGAGTCAGTTCTCTTCACCGTGTGAGTCTTGGGGGTTAAATTCAGGTCATCAGACTTAATAGCAAGTACCTTTACCTGATGAGCCATCTTGCCATCCCATATGTTTACATTAGTATTATTAATATTATTATTCTGGAGGCAATTAAATGCCCTTCATTTTATATAATTACATTTTTATAAGAGCACCTAAAGTCTTAGTCAACTTCTACTATCCTATACTATAAAACATGGTGTATATTCACCATCACTCGCATGCTGTATCTAGTTCTCTGATTTTTCTTCCTACAGACCTTCCCATTCCATGCCCTTCCCACCCTTACAAGTGGTTATGAACTGCTGGGTATAGGTTCTGGAAACAAAGCTCAGGTCCTCTGGAAGAACAGAGATATCTAAGTCACTGAACCCTCTATCCAGCCCCCATCATCTGTTTTTGAAGTCTGGCTACATCCCACATTAAGTGTGTGTCCATGTAGCACCATGATACTTTATCCGGTATGCCCGTGGCAGTGGTGTTCCTTCATGGCTCACTGTGGCTGCTATGGATAATGGAGAAAGGTACACAGGAGCTCAAATATCTTTGTGAAGAAATTTCATTTTCTTTGGGAATATATTTGACTGAAGGATTGCGAGTCAAAAACAACGTCGTGGGATTGATCTTCCTTTCCATCTTCATGTGGGTTCCAGGTACAGAATGGAGGTCATCGGGTTTATGCATCAAGGCTCTCACCTCTTGAGCCATATCCCTGGCCCAGTGCTAGCTTTCGCTCTTGGAAATTCCATACAAAGGAAATTGGGTTGTCTGTGCTGTATAAAAAGAAGATTAATTTTTAATCTCAGGCAGGTGAATACTCAGTTTTTGAACTGCTTTATTAAGAAACTTTCCCTTTCTGTGTTGAGTTGCTTTCATAACTTTATCACAGATGAAATGACCACATAGCTGGGATGTGTTATGTTTTCCCTTTTTTGTCCTGGTCCATTGTTTATGGAACTCTGATGTGCCAGAAACATAGTGCTTTAGTCACTATAGATTTATAATGTAATTTTATACCAGGTAATACAATTCTTTAACTTCATTTTTCTACTCCTCCATTGCTTTGGCTAAGGAGTTATTCATGTATTTGTATTTGTTTTTTAGAAATTATGATTTTTTTGTAAAAAATGCCTGTGGGAATTTGATAAGGAATGCACTGAGCTTGCATATGGAATTGGGCAGAAGTGGTATCTTAACAATATCCATTTCCCAATCAGCTTTTATCTTTTTGAAATTTATAAGAATCATGAATAGTTTATAACTGTCTATTTCTTTAGGTTATTTGCTTTTTTTCTATAGTTTCTTCTTTCTATACATGTATGTGTGCTGTTTGCATGTATACTTACATGCTCACATGTGTCTATGTGTAGACATTCAAGTTTGATAATGGAAGTCTTCCTCAGTTACTCTACACCTTACTCACTGAGAAAGGGTCTCTCATTTAAGCCCAGAGCTCACCTGTGTGGCTAGTCTTGTTAACCCGTTTCCTCTGAGTATCCATTTCTATCTTCTGAATGCTAGCTTTACAGATAACAGCCACATCCAACCAGCATTTTTTGATTTCCAAGTATGCAAACTGTCTTCATGCTTGCACAGCAAGTGTTTTCACCTCTCAGCATCTCTGCAGACCTCACTTCTGTCTATTTTCTACCTGGATTATTGTTACTGGTTTTCATATTGCTTCCATTATGAGCAAAAGATGCATTACGTCAGATTTAAATGTTTTTCATTCTGCTCAGGATGTCTTCGTGACTTCCAGTATGGACTATCTTGGTGAATGTCCCTACAGGGTTTTCTAATGACTAAAGCTTGTTTGTTCTGTGTGTTTGTTTTGATCCAGTCTGATGCTTAGACTTTTATTCATGTTGACTTTCTAGTCATTTGATAATGTGCACAAGAAAATATGAAAGTCTTCAATGGTGATGTCTACTGCCTTATGGATTATATTTTACTTCATGTACTTTATGTCCCTAATATTGGGCAGATGTCAATTTAGGGTTATTATATGCTCCTGTTATAGCTATTGACTTATGATTATATAAAATACACATTTATCTCAAATAATTATCTACCTTATCAGTGCCAGGATTGCAGGAAAGCACCAGTCTCTGGCTTGATACATAGCATCTTAGTTTTCCTTCTCTTGCTGAGTTGAAATATTCTGACAAAGAAACTTAGGGGAGAAAGGCTCTACCTTCTAAAGCTTCCTTAACCTTCCCAAACAGTGCTGCCAACAGGGGACCAAGTGTTCTAACATGGAAGTCTATGGGAGGGACTTCACATTCCTACCAGAACACACCTGTTGGGAGGATCTGATCTGGTGTTCCTGTGGAAAACAGTTTACCAGCTAAACCATCTCCCTTGCCCCATCTTGCCAACTTACAAAATATCAGTATCCTGTCTCTACTCAAGATACCTCCTTCTTTGCTTGGCTCACAACCTTACAGCAAATAAGGATTTTGGCCCTCACTCTTCATTTACGTGCAATGAGGAGATACATTATTTTGTTACCTGCTTATTGTATGGTAAGCATTTAATCCATTTTCACTGAGTGTGTGAATGAAACTGGCATCAAATTAAAAGCATGCTCGGCTGCCAAGCCTCTTTGGCTCACATGCTAATGGGGACAGGGATGTCTTGTCTGTTTTTCATCTGTGTATAAATGAAAATCTTGGGAGGCAAGTGAAAGAGCATGAGGGAATGTGTGCTCCCCCTTCTGGCTTTCACTGTGCAGTTCATACTCAAATACAAACCATGATCCCTTTGTTATTCAGCATGATTAATAGCTCATAGGAATATCAATTATTAGCTATTAACATATGCAGTTGGGAGTAATTTCTCAAAACCATAATGGGGTCCTGCGAGAACAGAGTTTCTCAAGGGGTCTTCATGCTAAGGACTTTCACCCCCATGAAATCTCAAATTAGCTAAAACCACATAGATGACAAAACAAAAGAAAAGCCATGATCTTGCTTACAAAAAAAAAATCAAACTTGCTCACTTGTTTAGCTAGCTTAAACAATACCAGAATCACTTCAGATCCATCCTAATCTTTTCTGATAGTGGTGACAGTAAAAACAGCCTGTCTCCATCTTCTTCCAACCTAAGAATTCCCTCCTGTGTGACAACTGCCACCAGGTAAGCATGTGGCCACATAGACATTGAGAGGTTTGACTGCCAATTCTGTTTTGACTACACAGCAGTAGAGAACTGACTGTCTAGCCTATTTCTTGACCAATTATAAATGCAGAGGTAGACTTCTCTATTGCTCAGAAGCAAACTGGCTCAGTCACACTTCTTCCTTCCTTCATTCTTTCTTTCCTTCCTTCCTTCCTTCCTTTTAATTTTTAATTCTTCTATCATACAATATATGCTATCCCAACCATATGTTCAGTTTCCTCCACTCCTCCCCATGCCCCCACCTTCTCTTACTTATATATCCACTCCCCAAACACCATCTCCCCCAAGAAAAGAGCAGATCTCCTAGGGATATCAAACAAACATAACACAATAAGATATAATAAGACCAGGCACAAATCTTTACATCAAAGCTGGATGAGGGAACACAGTAAAAGAAAAGGGGTCACAAGAGTAGGCAAAAGAGTCAGAGGCACCCCCACTCCCAATGTCAGGAGTATTACAAAAACACGAAGCCAATAACCAAAACATTTGCAGAGTATATAGGCCCATGCAGGCTTTGCAACTTCCACTTCAGTATCTGTGAGCCCCATGGCCCTTACTTAGTTGATTTTCTGAGTTGTTCTCTCCTGGTGCCCTCTACCCATCTGGCACCCACAATTCCTCCTTCACCTTCGCTACAGGGTTCCCCAAGCACTGAGGGGAAGGTTCTGATTGGCTCTCTCTCCTTCTAATGGCTGGCTGTGGGTCTCTGCATCTGCTTCCATAAGCTGAAAAAAGAAGCCTCTCTGATGACATTAGTCATTCTTAATTTGAAAAATAGCATGTTTCTTTACTTTACAACACACAAAGTCTTCTCCTGTCATGTCTTATTTGTCAATCCCTCAAAAGAATATTGCATAGGTCTGGGCTTTTTTAAAAATGAAATTTGAGTGACTGTCCAAACATCCTATTTATATGAGCTGCTTGCTCATTACTTATTCAATACATTTGGCATTGGGTGGTAGTTATAAAAATATACACTGGGAAAATTTCATTTCAAACTTATAAAGTGTATTTGAATGCAAAATAATCATATTACTTATATCTGTGAGACAAAAATACATGAGCTCTTTCCTAACTACCAGGAAGAATTTGAGCCTAGGACTCAAAATCACCCAAGAGCTTGTGACCACAGGATCATCTTTAATAAACATTGCTAATGTTAGAGCTGTGGGCGGGGCTCAGGTGGTATTGGCCTCACATGTGTGAACTCCCATCCAGAGACTTATAATATTTCATGGTATAGGCTGCAATGTCAGGACCCCGAGAGTAGAAGCAGGAAAATCAGAAATATGAAGTCATCCTAAGCTCTATAGCAAATCAGAAGCCATTAACGTTTTAACTTATTTTTTTCATATTCTTTTATTTTTTATTTAAAGATTTACACTTCCACCCCCTCTCCCAGTCCCCTTCCTCTCCCCGACTACCTCTCCTCCCTCCCCCTGCTTCCTTAAGAGGGGACAGGGTACCCTGCCTTGTGGGAAGCCCAAGGCCCTCCCCCTCCATCCGGGCCTAGGAAGGTGTGCATCCATATAGACTAGGCGCCCAAAAAGCCAATACATGCAGAAGAGATAGGTCCCAGTGCCATTATCATTCGCTTCTCTGTCAGCCCCCATTGACAGCCACATTCAGAGATTCCGGTTTGATCATATGCTCATTCAGTCCTGCTCCAGCTGGATTTGGTGAGCTCCGATCTCCCATGCTCCTGGATTGGTAGGATTAATATAGTAAAAATGGAAATTCTTCCAAAGGCAATCTATAGATTCAATGCAATCTCCATGAAAATCCCAACAAAATTCTTCACAGACCTTGAGAGAACAATAACTAACTTTATATGGAAAAACAAAAAGCCCAGGATAGCCAAAAGAATCCTATACAATAAAGGAACTTGTGGAGGCATCTCCATCCCTGACTTCAAACTCTATTACAGAGCTACAGTAATGAAAACAGCTTAGTATTGGCATAAAAACAGAGACGTGGACCAATGGAATTGAATCAAAGACCCTGATATTAATCCACAAAACTATGAACACCTCATATTTGACAAAGAAGCCAAAATTATACAATGGAAGAATGAAAGCATCTTTAACAAATGGTGCTGGCATAACCAGATGTCAACCTGCAGGAGAATGAAACTAGACCCTTATCTATCACCATGCATAAAACTCAAGTCCAAATGGATTAAAGACCTCAATATAAACCCGTCCACACTGAACCTGATAGATGAGAAAGTGGGAAGTAGCCTGCAATACATGGGCACAGGAGACCACTCCCTATGTAAAACCATATTGGCACAGTCAATAAGAGCAAAAATGAACAAAAGGGACCTCCTGAAACTGAGAAACTTCTGTAAAGCAAAGGACACAGTCATTAAGACAAAAAGGCATCCTACTAAATGGGAGAAGATCTTCACTAACCCCACATCAGACAAAAGTCTGATCTCCAAAATATACAAAGAACTCAAGAAACTAGACATTAAAATTCTAAATTACCCAATTAAAAAATGGGGTAATGAATTGAACAGAGAATTCTCAACAGAAGAAGTTCTAATGGTCAAAAGATACGTTTTAACTTATAAAGTAGTATTTTGCTTGGCTAACGAATATTTTTAAATTCCTAATTTTGGTTTTTGATCTGAGCTTACAAATGTCCTTACAGAATTGTGATTGGCTTAGAGAATACCCTTACAATGGCAGGAACCTAAGAACTCAGCACCTCTCTGATATGAATGAATACCATGTATATTTTTTCCTTTTCTACATGTGGTATTTAGGCCTATTCCAATGTTGTTGGAGAGAAACCTTGGTTGGAAAAGCTGAGATACAGTCAGATTCAGTGAATGACATTGTATCTTAAATTTCCACAAATCCAAGAAAGATGCCCTGTGTGCTTTACTATACATACCACTGAGTGTAAATTCAGAAAATGACTGAGCTGTTCAGTTGAAGAGATGTGACATTCATAACCTCTGAATAATGCGTTCAAGAAACATAAAGAAAATTCAGTGTACTGCTTCCTGGAAACTTGTCATGATCATCATGTATCCTGTTATCATCATCCTAAACTCTCATTTGGCTGTCTTCATTTAATTTTTCATTTTTATTTTGTGTGTAAGTGTGTTATGTATACATGTGTGTAGTTACATGCATCCAGAGGCCAGAAGAGGATGCCTGGTGTCTAGCTCTCACTGTGAACCTTATTTTCTTGACATATGCTTTCTCACTGGACTTGCAGCTAGGCTGGTAGTCAGAAAGCCCCAGAATTCTGTCTTTCTCCTTTCTCCTGCAGTCAAGGTCATGCAGAGCCCTGCCGGACCTTGTACATGGGAATGAGGATCAAAATTCAGTTTCTTATGCTTGCAGAGCAAGTGCTTTTACTCACTGAGCCATATTCCTATAGTTGTGAAAATTACTTTTAATCAAATCTGAAAATAAGTATTCTGCTAAATATATTCTTCCTTTGTTTTCTCTGATGTATTAAATAATTTATTTTTAGGTACATGTAAGGTTATCAGTTCATTTACTCAATAACAAGAATTCTTTCTATAGCTTCATATATTTTGGGCTGAGGGTAACAATTCTTTGGGTTCAGGTGTCCAGGGTCCAGGGTATTCCTTCTAAGGACAGTGAATTATTAGGTGTTAAAGATTGATGAATAAAAAATAAGGAACGATACAAGTTAATTTCCATGGTTATAGATAAAACCACTCCCTGTATTATACATGAATTCTGATATATAATTTAAAATAAAAGACTACAATTAAAAACTATAATATTATCAGTATTATTCATTGTTTGTGTCTTTACTGAATGTGAATGAAATCCAATGAGATTGAAGCCTAGTATTTTCTTGGCTACAAAATGTAAACAGAGACACTTCTTTGGATACCTGGCTGTCCAGGCCCAAATAATCACATAGAAACTATTTTAATTACAATACTGCTTGTTCTATTAGCTGAGACTTCTTATTAATTAACTCTTACATCTTAAAATAATCCATTTCTATTAATCTGTGTATCAGCATGAGGCTGTGGCTTACTGATAAGGATCTGGCATTTGTCTCCTTCAACAGCTACATGGTATCTCCTTGACTCCACCTACTCTATTTCCGTATCTCTGTTCAGATTTCCAACATGGCTTTCCTCTGCTAAGCCATTGGCCATAACAACTTTAATCATTTGCCAATAAAAGCAACACATATACAGAAGGACTTCCCATATCATTTCCCAATTTCGATTTTAAAAAGGAAGGTTTTAACTTTTTTATTACATTAAAAATAATAACAATCAAAATTCCCACTCCCTCACCTCATCCTGCTCCCCCCACGCCCTCCTCCATCCCCTCCTTTCCTAAGAGGGGGCAAGGCACCCTGCCCTGTGGGACATCCAAGGACCTCCCCACTACATCCAGGCTGAGCAAGGTATGCATCCAAAGATAATAGGATCCCCAAAAGCCAGTACATGCAGTACAGATAAATCCCAGTGCCATTATCACTGGAACCTCAATCTGCCCCAATTGTCAACCACATCCAGAGGGTCCAGTTTGATCCCCTGCTCATTCAGTCCCAGTCCACCTGGAGTTGGTCAGCGCCCATTAGCTCAGGCACACTGTCTTAGTGAGTGAACCAACCTTTCATGGTCCTGATTTCCTTGCTCATATTCTCCCTAATTCTGCACTTCAACTGGACGTTGGAAGCTCAGTTCAGTGCTCTGTCTCTGTCTCAATCCTTTGCTGGACGAAGGTTCTATGGTAATATTCAAGATAGTCAGCAGTCTGACTACAGGACATGGCCAGGTCAGGCACCCTCTCTTCCACTGCCCAGGATTCTAGCTTGAGTCATCCCCGTAGACTCCTGGGAACCCCTCCAGAGCCAAGCCTCTTGCCAACCCTAAAATGGCTCCCTCAATTAAGATATTTCCTTCCCTACTCCCATATCCGTCCTTCCTCAATCTCAACCATCCAACTCCCCCAAGCACTCTCCAACCCTCCCCTTCTCCCCTCTATATCCCCCTCGCCCCTTTCCTCTACCCCCCTGCCTCCATGCTCCCAACTTTTGAATGGTGATCTTGTCTGCTTGCAATTTCCAGGAGGATCTATATTTCTTTTTCTTTAAGTTCACATTAATAATTAGCTTCTCTAGGATGATGAACTATAGCCTCAATGTTCTTGGCTTATGGCTAGAATCCATTAATGAGTGAGTACATACCATATTCATCTTTTTGGGTCTAGGTTATCTCACTCAGGATAGTGTTTTCTATTTCCATCCATTTGTATGAAAAATTCAAGATGTCATTGTTTTTTACCACAGAGTAGTACTCTAATGTGTATATGTGCCACACTTTCTTTATCCATTCTTCTGTTGAGCGGCATCTAAGTTGTTTTCAGGTTCTGGCTATTACAAATAATGCTGCTATGAACATAGTTGAGCAAATGCTTTATAGTATGATTGGACATCTTTTGGGTATAATCCCAAGAGTGGTATTGCTGGATCCTGAGGTAGGCTGACACCCAATTATCTGAGAAACAACCACACTGATTTCCAAAGTGGTTGCACAGGTTTTCATTCCCACCAGCAATGGATGAGTGTTCCCCTTACTCCACATTCTCTCCAGCATAAGCTATCATTGGTGTTTTTGATTTTAGCCATTCTGAGAGGTGTAAGATGGTATCTCAAAGTTGTTTTGATTTGCATTTCCCTGATAGCTAAGGAAGTTGACCATGTCCTTAAGTATCTTTTGGCCATTTGAACTTCTTCTGTTAAAAATTCTCTGTTTAGTTCACTGCCCTACTTTTTAATTGGGTTATTTAGAATTTTAATGTCGAGTTTCTTGAGTTCTTTATATATTTTGGAGATCAGTCCTTTGTCTGATGTGGGGTTGGTGAAGATCTTCTCCCATTTAGTAGGTTGCCTTTTTGTCTTATTGACTCTGACCTTGGCTTTACAGAAATTTCTCAGTATCAGGAGGTCCCATTTATTCATTATTGCTCTTTTTGTCTGTGCTACTGGGGTTATAGGTAGGAAGTGGTCTCCTGTGCCTATGCATTGCAGGCTACTTCCCAATTTCTCTTCTATCAGGTTCAGTGTGGTCAGATTTATACTGAGGTATTTAATCCATTTGGACTTGAGTTTTGTGCATGGTGATAGATATGGATATATTTTCATTCTTCTACAGGTTGACATCCAGTTATGCCAGCACCATTTATTAAAGATGCTTTCTTTCTTCCATTGTACAATTTTAGCTTCTTTGTCAAAAATCAGGTGTTCATAGGTATGTGGACTAATATCTCCATCTTCAATTCGATTCCATTGGTCAATGGCTCTCTTTTTATACCAGTACCAAGCTGTTTTCTTTACTGTAGCTCTGTAATAGAGTTTGATGTCAGGGATGGTAATGCCTCTGGAAGTTCCTTTATTGTATAGGATTGTTTTGGCTATCATTGATTTTTTGTTTTTCCATATAAAGTTGATTATTGTTCTCTCAAGGTCTGTGAAGAATTTTGTTGGGATTTTGATGGGGACTGCATTGAATCTATGGATTGCTTTGGTAGGATTGCCATTTTTACTATGTAGATCCTACCTGTCCAAGAGCATAGGAGATCATTCCAAAGCCACAGAGAAGACATGTCATTAAGACAAAAAGGCATCCTACTGAATGGGAGAAGATCTTCACTGACCCCACATCAGACAAAGGTCTCATCTCCAAAACATATAAGGAACTCAAGAAAGTAGACATTAAAATTATAAATACCCCAATTTAAAAAAATGGGGTAATGATCTGAACAGAGAATTCTTCTTGGAAGTTCTGGTAGAATTCTGCACTAAAACCATCCAGCCCTGAGCTTTTTTTTGGTTGGGAGGATTTTTGATGACAGGTTCTATTTCCTCATGAGTTATAGGTCTATTTAAATTGCTCACCTGGTCTTGATTTAATTTTGGTATCTGGGATTGATCTCAAAAATTGTCCATTTCTTTGGCATTTTCCAATTTGTAGAGTACAGGCTTTTGTAGTAAGACCTAATGATTCTCTGAATTTCCTCAGTTTCTGTTGTTATGTCCCCCTTTTCGTTTCTCATTTTGTTAATTTATGTGTTCTCTCTCCACCTTTTGATTAGTTTGGATAAGGGTTTGTCAATCTTGTTGATTTTCTCAAAGAACCAGCTCTTTGATTCTTTTATTGTTTTTTGTGTTTCTAGTTCATTGTTTTCAGCTCTCAGTTTGATTATTTCCAGGCTTCTACTCCACCTGTGTGAGTCTGCTGCTTTTTGTCTAGAGCTTTCCGGTGTGCTGTTAAGATGCTAACGTGAACTTTCTCCATTTTCTTTATGTGGGCAATTAGTGTTATGAACTTTCCTCTTAGCACTGCTTTCATTGTGTCCTATAGGTTTGGGTGTGTTGTGCCTTCATTTTCATTGAATTCAAGGAAGACTTTAATTTCTTTATTTCTTTTTTGACCCAGGTGTGGTTTAGTAGTTGACTGTTCTGATTCCATGAGTTTGTAGGTTTTCTAGGGGCAGTATTGTTGTTAAATTTCAACTTTACTCCATGGTGATCCAATAAGACACAGGTGGTTACTCAAAATTTTTGTATCTGTGGATGTTTGCTTTGTTACCAAGTATGTGATCAATTTTCGAGAAGGTTCCATGTGGTGCTGAGAAGAAGGTATTTTTTTCTGTTTAGGTGGAATGTTCTATAGATGTCGGTTAAGTCTATTTGATTCATTACCTCTGTTAGTTCTCTTATTTCTCTGTTAAGTTTCTGTCTCATTGATCTGTCCATTGCTGAGAGAGGAGTGTTGAAATTTTGTCTTATTAGTTTGTGTGGTTTGATATATGATTTGAATTTTAGTAATGTTTCTTTTACACATGTGGGTACTTTTATATTAGGGGCACAGATATTCAAGATTGAGACTTCATCTTGATGAATTGTTCCCATTATGAGTATATAGAGACCTTCTCCATCTCTTTTGGTTGATTTTAGTTTGAAGTCAATTTTGTTAGATATTAGGATAACCACACCTGCTTGTTTCTTAGGACCTTTTTATTGGAAAACCTTTTCCCAACCCTTTACTCTGAGGTAGTGTCTGTCTTTGAAGTTGAGGTGTGTTTTTTGTAGACAGCAGAATGCTGGATTCTGTTTTCATATCCATTCTCTTAACCTGTGCCTTTTTATAAGTGAATTGAGTCCATTGATATTAAGCAATATTGATGACCAGTTTTTGTTAACTCTGATTATTTTTTGTTGGTAGTTTTTGTGTGTTTCCTTTCTTTGAGTTGTGTGGTGGAGGGTTGTCAGATGTCTGTGCCATTGTGGGTGCTGTTAGCTTCCTTGAGTTGAGTTTTTCCTTCTAGTACTTTCTGTAAGGCTGGGTTTGTGGATACATATTTTTAAATCTGTTTTTGTCCTGGAATATCTTGTTCTCTCCATCGATGGTGAAAGAAAGCTTCACTGAGTATAGTAGTCTTGGCTTGCAACCATGGTCTCTTAGTGTCTGCAGCACATCTATCTTAGACCTTCTGACTTTCATGGTTTCTATTGAGCAGTCAGGTGTAATTCTGATGGGTTTACCTTTATTTATATGTTACCTTTTTCCTTTGCAGCTCTTAATAAACTTTCTTCATTCTGTATGTTTTGTGTCTTGATCATTATATGGCAAGGGGATTTTTTTTTTTGGTCCAGTCTATTTGGTCTTCTGTAAGCTTCTTGTACCTTCATAGGGATATACTTTTTAGGTTTTGAAAGTTTTCTTCTATAATTTTTGAACATATTTTCTGGACCTTTAAGCTGGAGTTCTTCTCATTCTTCTACCCCTATTATTCTTAGGTTTGGTATTTTCATGGTGTCCCAGTTTTGTGTTAAGAATTTGTTGGCTTTAATGTTTACTTTGATCATTGAGTCTATTTCCTCTATAGTATCCTCAGTGCCTGAGATTCTTTCTTCTATCTATTTTATTCTGTTGGTTATACTTCTCTCTGTAGTTCCTGTTCATTTATCCAGATTTGTCATTTCCAGAGTTCCCTTGGTTTCTGTTTTCTTTATTACCTCCATTTTGGTCTTCAAGTCTTGAACTGTTTCCTTTACCTGTGTGATTGCTTTTTCTTGGTTTTCTTGGGTATCTTTGAAGGATTTATTAATTCTTCTAACTTTTTGTTTGTCTTCTTTTCCATTTCTTTAAGGGAGGTTTTCACTTGCTGTTTCAAGTTCTCCATCATTTTCATAAGGTTACGTTTAAAGTCGTTGTCTTCACTTCTTCTGGGGTAAGATGTTCAAGTCTTCCTGTTGCCTGTTCGCCTGATTCTAGTGTTACAATGTTGCTTTTCAGGAGGTTGGAGGAATTCTTGCATTGGCGCCCATCTATCTCTTCCTTCAGCAGAGTCTTGCCGTCGTGGTCTAGTCTTTGCTGTGGCTGACTGAGTACTTGGAAGTTTTTCTTGGTCTGACTTCTCTTAGGTTCCCTCAGCACTGGAGCAGTCTGTGTTGCAGGATTCCAAGGACAACACATGCAAAAATGGCAAGCTTGGGGGCAAAGTAGTTTGGGGAAAAGCCCAGTAGCAGGGACACTCCCAGCTGACTGGAAAGAAATGCTAAGGAGTTTTGCAGTGGTGCCATGGTTCTGGCCCACTGGTAAGGTCCCGGAGAGTGGGGCATCCGGCTGTCCAGGCTTGTGGGCAATGACTCTCCTCTCACATCACCTCAGCACTGAAGCAGGCTATGTTGCAGGGTTCCAAGGACCTCACAGGAAAAAAGGCAGGCTTGGGGGAAGGGTGGTATGGGATAAAGAAAGCCCAACAGCAGGAACACACCCCACTGGATAGCCAGAAAAGCTTAGGGAATTGGGGGAGCTGGATTTTGTCCCTCTGGTAAGGTCCCACATACTGGCACTTCCTGCTGTCTGGCCTTGTGGCCACTGGCTTACCTCTCTGGTCCCCACAGCAATGGATCAGATCTATTGCAGAGTTCCAAGGACCTCACAGATGAAAAAAAACTGAAAGGTTTTATCTATAACATAGTAAAACTACATATCACCAAACAAGTTCAAGCAAGAATTACAATTACAGTATTTAGTCTATTTGTATCTGGCAAAATTAAAGAATATATATTATCACTTATTTTATCTTTGTGAGTCTAAAGTTTTATATCTATTTTATCTTTTATCATAACTAAGGAAAAATCAACTCTTCAAATCCCCAGAAGGATATAATATTACCTAAGTAAACAGGAATTGCATTATAAGCAAACTTCCAAAACTTTAGAATTGATAGAGACATCTTGCTGTCTGTACAGTTGCCCAAAATTCTTCTATAACTTTGGGTCATCCATCTTCAGCCTACAGGCCAATAGTATCTGGCAGACTTTTCCATGAAGCAGGAAATTTAGAAGGCTGTTCGCCTATATTGACAGTCTGTTAGTCACTTTCTTCTGTATCCTGCAGAATGTCTGGCAGCTTCTTCTGTGGAGAAGGAACCCTGAAGGATCACCCCATCTTTTGGAATGTTCAGCAGTCATTTTTCTGTGCATCTTATATTTTCAGTTCATACAGCATTCCATCAAGCAGTCGAGGCAAGAGCAGTTTCTTGCCCAAATGGCTAGCTTTGTCACATTGAAGGAAAATTCCATAACAAATTTCTTCAAGACCAATCAACCTCTTTTAATAATTGGTGCTGCCAGAAGCAGACATATCTCACTGTTGAGAAAAGTCTAAGTTCTTAAAACATTCTAAATGCCATATTTCATAGGTCTATGAAGGGTAGGAGATTATCTATCTAACTGAAATACATCTCTATATATCTAAAAAAACATAACTAACATGACTACAATTTGACTGTTATAAATGACTACCTATTAATGTGTAATTTTTAATTATACATTACATTTTTTTTCCATACATTGTTTTGTTTTATTTTTTCCATTCAAGAACATAATTAAAGATAAAAAAAAAATTTTTTTCCTTTCTTCCCCTTCTCCCGGTCCCCTCCCACTACTCCCCACCCCTCCTCCCTCCCCCTTCTTCCTTGAAAGAGGGCATGGTGCCCTGCCCTGTTGGAAGTCCAAGGCCCACCCCCATCCCTCCTGGCCTAGGAAGGAGTGCATTCAAAAAGACTCGGTTCTCAAAAAGTTAATACATGCAGA